>OV277355.1:0-16868 GCA_922984085.1 Sicus ferrugineus | reverse complement strand
CAGGCAAATAAAACATATAAATAAATTAAAACTACTCACGAAATGAAAACTATTATAAAAATTTTTAAATTGTTTCTTTGTATAATTCTTCTTTTCTTAGATATAAAAGATAAGTTCAAATGAAGTGACTGCCCACCAATTTCTTCGGATCAGCCTTGATCAATTCTCTTCACTATTGATACTCCAATAGAAAGAGGATATTTTACTACCCCATATGTAGAGATAATTGGCATAAATCATATTCTTCTAGATATTCAGTTTATAAAAATATTCAAAAAAGAAAATCTCTGAGAATCCTTTCTTTTTCAAGATATAATATAACCTACTACTGCTCCACTTATACATACAAAAATAGTTAAAAGTTTCAAATCTAAAGAAAGCACAACAGTTTGAGGAGTTTCTAAGATTAATCACCCCAACACTCTTCCCCCTACTATTCTTATTATTGTTAAAGGAATTATCCCCTTATTTATAATTTTATGTTCATCTCCTAACATATTCATAGAAATAAAACTTACTCTTCCTCTTATTGAATAGAAAATTAATCGAAAAGAATAAATCACTGTTAATCCTGTTGATAAAAAAGCTAATAATCACACTAATATGTTTACATCCATCAAAAGAACAGATTCTAAAATTGAATCCTTTGAATAAAAACCAGCTAAAAAAGGTATTCCACACAATGCTAAATTTGAAACATTAAAACAGGAAACAGTAAAAGGTATATGAATTGATAATCCTCCTATTATTCGAATATCTTGATTATTGTTTATATTATGAATTATTGATCCTGCACACATAAATAATAATGCCTTAAATAATGCATGAGTCAATAAATGAAAAAAAGCATATTTCCATAATCCCAATCTTAATGTTATTATTATCAATCCTAATTGTCTTAAAGTAGACAAAGCAATAATTTTCTTTAAATCTATCTCATAACAAGCCCCTACTCCAGCTATAAACATGGTCAGACAAGATAAAATTAAAAGAAGATTTCCCATAAAAGATCTAGATAAAGCTGATCTAAACCGAATCAATAAATAAACTCCAGCAGTAACTAAAGTAGAAGAATGAACAAGAGCTGAAACAGGAGTAGGAGCGGCTATTGCAGCTGGAAGTCAAGAAGAAAAAGGAATTTGAGCACTCTTTGTTATTGCTGCTAAAATTACCAACCCTGAGATTACTCTTATTTCCAAAGAATCAAAATAATTTTCTAAGTAAAAAATAAAATGTCATCTTCCATATCTTATTATTCAACCAATAGCTATTAAAATAGCTACATCACCAATTCGATTAGATAGAACCGTCAATATCCCCGCATTATACGATTTAGAATTTTGAAAATAAATGACAAGACAATAAGAGACTAGCCCTAACCCATCTCACCCCAATAAAATTCTTAATAAATTTGGTCTTAAAATTATTAACATCATTGATAGTACAAATAATACTACTAATATAATAAATCGATTGATTCTTTTATCTTCTCTTATATACTCCTTTCTGTAAAAAACCACACAAGCAGAAATTAATAAAACAAAAGACATAAATATTAATCTTATTCAATCTAAAATTAATGTTATTATTACTCCCTGAGAATTTAAAGATACAAGTTCTCACTCCAAAAAAAAACCCTCTCCCTTCTCAAATTATTAAACATCCAATATAAAACAGAATTATTCTAAATAAAATAAAAAAGATTGATACAATAAAACAAATTGAAATAATTTTCAAGACTTAGAATATATTTTATAATTTTGACTCCACAAATCAATGTTTTTCTTAAACTATCTAAATAGATCAAATAAAAAATAAGATCTCTCTTTAACACTAACATAATGATAGGAACCCAATGAAATAATAAGAGAGTAAATTCACGAATTCTTCCTCTTCTCACTCTTCTTAAAGCTGAAAATATTTTTCCATGTTGACTAAATGAATACAAATAAATTGAATAAGCAGCTCTGAAAAAACAAATTAAAGAAAGAGATCAAATTGAATTTATAGATCAAGCAATTAATCTTCTTAGTATAGAAATTTCACTAATTAAATTTAATGAAGGAGGTGCAGCTATATTTGCTGTTCTTAATAAAAATCATCATAATGTAAATGAGGGAAGAAAATTTAATATTCCTCGATTAATTAATAAACTCCGACTTTCTGTACGTTCATAACAAATATTTACTAAACAAAACAACCCTGATGAGCAAAGTCCATGAGCAATTATTAAACAAAAACCCCCACACATACCCCATCTAAATAAAGTTATTATTGCAGCCAATGCTATTCCCATATGAACTACCGAAGAATAAGCTACTAATAGTTTTATATCAGATTGACGTAAACAAACTAATCTAATTAAAATTCCCCCGATTAATCTAACTCTTACTCAAACAAATCTGAATTTTATTGACATTTCTTGAAATATTTCTAACACTCGAATTAGACCATAACCCCCTAATTTCAATATAACTCCTGCTAAAACTATTGAACCTGAAATAGGAGCTTCAACATGAGCTTTAGGGAGTCAAATGTGTACTAAAAATATAGGTATTTTAACTAAAAATGCTACAATTATTGATAAATATAAAATATCCAACTCAATATTTGTTTTTCCTATTATATAGAAGTTTATAGAACCTAATTTATTTCTTAAAAATAAAATTCCAATTAACATAGGAAGTGAAGCAAATAAAGTATAAAGTAATAAATAAAGTCCAGCCTGCAAACGTTCAGGCTGATAGCCCCATCCTAAAATCAATAGTAAAGTTGGAATTAAACTACTTTCAAAAAAAATATAAAATACTATTAAATTTGTTGCATAAAAAGAAAGACTTAAAAATAAAAGAAGAAATAAAATATTAGAAAGGAAATAACTCCTATGAATATTTAATACAAAAACTTTTTCTCTAGCAATTAATATCAAACTAGAGATTCACACTCTCAATAATACTAAGCTATACGAAAGTAAATCAGCCCCAAACTCATAAGAAATTCTTCCTATTCTTATAGAGAATGAGTTAGTTAAAATTAAACCAAACGAAATAATTAATAACCATGATTGAACCATTCAAAAACCAGACTGTAGAAAACTAAGTGGTAATAAAAATATTATTGAAAAAATAATTCTTATCATCTTAATAAATTTAATGATTGAAAGTGATCATTTCCGTGGGTTCGAATTATTGATACTAAAACTGCTAATCCTAATGAACCTTCACACACTCTTATTGTAAGAAATAATAATAAAATTCATAACTCAGAATTATATTGATTAAGTGTAATTCTTAGTATTATAAATAGACCTAGAACTATAAATTCTAGTCTCAAGAGTATCATAAGAAAATGTTTTCTATTTGATACATACATAATTATCCCAATTATAACTATAAAAGATGAAGTAAATCATACTAAATTTATAATCATTAGTTTTAATAGTTTAAAAAAAAACATTGATCTTGTATATCAAAAATAATGAAATTTTTAAAACATCAAGAAAGAGAAGATTCTCATCATTAATCTCCAAAATTAATATTTTATTAAACTATTTCTTGAAATTTTTCAATTTCTAATTCTAGCAATTTCAATTTTCATTACTTTTACCATTTTATACACAAGAAATCCTTTATCAATAGGATTATCTTTAGTATGTCAAACTTTAGCAGTCTGCATAGTCTGTGGAATAATAGCAAAAACATTTTGATTCTCGTATATTTTACTTTTAGTCTTCTTAGGAGGGATATTAATTTTATTTATTTATATTATTACAATTGCTTCTAATGAAAAATTCTTTTTTTCATCAAATCTTTTATTTAGTTTCTTATTTTTTCTTCCTAGATCAATTCTAATTTACAAAACTTTATTAAGTCAAAATAAATTAATTAAATTCATATCTCAAGATACCGAACCTATTTGAATATCAATCTGCTCATTCCAAGAAGCATCCCCCCAAATTTATGAAATCTATAATTTTCCAATTAATATTATAAATATTATCTTAATAATTTATTTGTTGACTGCTCTAATTGCTGTAGTAAAAATTACAGAAGCAGATCAAGGAGCTCTACGATCAATAAACTAATGAATTCACCATTACGAACTTCTCACCCTCTTCTTAAAATTATCAATAATGCACTAATTGATCTTCCATCTCCGTCCAATATTTCTTCTTGATGAAATTTTGGATCTTTATTAGGAATATGTCTTTCAATTCAGATTATTACTGGACTTTTTCTTGCTATACATTATACTGCCAGTATTGAATTAGCATTTTCTAGAGTTATTCATATTTGTCGAGATGTCAACTATGGG
The DNA here is from genome assembly GCA_922984085.1 of Sicus ferrugineus. Taxonomy (NCBI): domain Eukaryota; kingdom Metazoa; phylum Arthropoda; class Insecta; order Diptera; family Conopidae; genus Sicus; species Sicus ferrugineus. Next base: position 12,554 of record OV277355.1, on the reverse strand, counting down.
TGATTATTACGTACTCTTCATGCTAATGGAGCCTCTGTATTCTTTATTTGCTTATATATTCATGTTGGTCGGGGAATATATTATGGATCTTATATATTTATTCCTACATGATTAGTAGGAGTTCTAATTATATTTCTTGTAATAGCAACAGCATTTATGGGTTATGTTCTCCCATGAGGACAAATATCATTCTGAGGAGCTACTGTAATTACAAACCTTCTATCAGCTATCCCTTCATTAGGAACTGATCTAGTTCAATGAGTGTGAGGAGGATTTGCGGTAGATAATGCTACTCTTACTCGATTCTTTACCTTTCATTTTGTTCTTCCTTTCTTAATTTTAGGAATAACAATAGTTCATTTACTTTTTCTTCATCAAACAGGATCTAATAATCCCACAGGCCTAAATTCAAATCTTGATAAAATCCCATTTCATCCATATTTTACATTTAAAGACATTGTAGGATTTATCTTATTGCTTATATTTCTTTTAATTCTCACTCTTTCATTCCCTTATTATCTAGGAGACCCAGATAATTTCATTCCAGCAAACCCCTTGGTAACCCCTATTCACATTCAACCTGAGTGATATTTTCTTTTTGCATACGCAATTTTACGGTCTATTCCTAATAAGTTAGGAGGAGTAATTGCTTTAATTTTATCAATTGGAATTATTGCAATTCTCCCTATTACTAACAAAAGAAACTTTCGTAGAAATCAATTCTACCCTATAAGAAAGATTTTCTTTTGAATCATATTTGCTACAGTAATTCTTCTTACTTGAATTGGAGCTCGTCCAGTAGAAAATCCTTTCATTTTAACTGGCCAGATTCTTACACTTGTTTATTTTTCTTATTTCATTTTTAACCCTCTATTATTAAAAATTTGAGATAAATACTTAAATTAGTCAATGAGCTTGAATAAGCATATGTCTTGAAAACATTGTATAGAAATAAACTTTTCTATTGACTTTACTAAATTAAGTTCACAAGATATAATAAAATAATATGATTTTGACCCCAATAATTAATAATAAAAAGTTTAAAGAAAAAGGTAATAAAACATTTTCAAGTTAAACCTATTAACTTATCATATCGAACTCGAGGTAAGGTTGCTCGTGATCAAATAAAAAGAAAGGAAATTAATACTACCAGCATATAAAAACTAATTCTAAATATTCATCTTGAAAAAAATATAATACAAAATAAAACTCTCATAAAAAGAATTCTTGAATATTCAGCAAGAAAAATTATAGCAAATCCTCCTCTTCTGTATTCTACATTAAATCCTGAAACTAATTCGGATTCCCCTTCCGCTAAATCAAAAGGAGTACGATTTGTTTCAGCTAATATTACAATAAATCAAATAAAACATAAAGGAAACAAAAAAAAGACAAAAAGGAACATATTTTTGATATCTTAAAAAGAAAGAAAAATCTAAAGACCCAGTTAATAAGATAAGTGATAAAATAATAAACACTAATCTAACTTCATATGAAATTGTCTGAGGCCACTGCACGAAGACCTCCTAAAACAGCATAATTTGAGTTTGATGATCATCCCGCAATAGCGATTGAATAAACTCCTATTCTAATACATCCTAAAAAAAATAGAACCCCTAAAGAAAAAGAATTACATGTTACCCCTAAGGGAAGAACAACCCAAACCAATAATCTTAAAAATAAAGATACTACTGGAGATAAAAAATAAATTAAAAAATTAGAAAACAGTGGATAAGTTTGTTCTTTAGAAAATAACTTTACTGCATCACTAAATGGTTGAAGAATTCCAACTACTCCTACTTTATTTGGTCCTTTACGCACTTGAATATAACCAAGTACTTTTCGCTCCAACAAAGTTAAAAATGCAACTCTTACTAATACACAAATAATTAAAATTACTCTTCTAACAAAAGATAACAAAATATCTAAAAAAAACAATACTACTTGTAAATACTACATATATAAATTCTAAATTTATTGCACTAATCTGCCAAAGTAGTATTAATTATTTTCACATTTTACAATATAATTATTGAAATGAATATTCCTTTCGTACTAATTCATAATATTTAATTAAAGATAGAAACCGACCTGGCTTACGCCGGTCTGAACTCAGATCATGTAAGAATTTAATAGTCGAACAGACTTTGCACTTAAGTTTCTGCTCCTAAGCCATTTCTTAATCCAACATCGAGGTCGCAATCTCTTTTATCGATATGAACTCTCAAAAAGAATTACGCTGTTATCCCTAAAGTAACTTTTTTTGTAAATCTAAACTTCAGGATCATGTATCCAAAAATTATTGTATATTTAATTGAAAGTTTTTCAAATTTCAACGTCACCCCAACGAAACAAATAATTTTATATATTAAAAATTAATCTATATTTAAAATATAATAGATTTGTAAAGATTTATAGGGTCTTCTCGTCTTTTAATACTATTTTAGCTTTTTCACTAAAAAAATAAAATTCAATTTAAATTAAACTTAATACAGCAAGTATCTCGTCCAACCATTCATTCCAGCCTTCAATTAAAAGACTAATGATTATGCTACCTTTGCACAGTCAGGATACTGCGGCCTTTAAACTATTCAGTGGGCAGGTCAGACTTTAGATATATCTCCTAAAGACATGTTTTTGTTAAACAGGCGGACACTAGTTTGCCGAGTTCATTAAATTTACTTAACATTTACTTTTATTTTTACATTTATATTTACTAATTCTATCATTATAATGTGCTTAATTTTATTTTTAACACTTTCTCTATAAAAACCTAACTAAAAATAAATTATACTTTGTTTTATTTGATTTATAACAAACTCCCTATTGATTGCTAATTCTAAGCATACTGAAATAAATTTTAACACAAGTTTAGAATACTAAAGTTCAGCTAATCCCAAACTTTATAAAAATAAATTATTAATCTAATTTTCAAAATAAAAAGATTATAAGTTATTTTTAAATTTAATTTATTTCTAGAGAAACTAGATACCTTCAAAAACGAATAACTTTTCATTTCTAACAACAAATTTAAAATAACTCTAATACGTTAACTTTAATTTATTAATTACTCTTTTGAAATCGAGAAAAATGAAATTTTTCACTTTAAATTAATAAACCCTGATACACAAGGTACAAAAACTAAATTTTTCTTTTACAATAATTTATTTTCAACATATTTCATCATTCAACTACTTTACTAATTTTCTATCATTAAATATATTTTTTCTAAGTTTATACTAAAAACATTCTTCTTACAATTATTTTTAATAATATAATTTAAAAAATAAATTCTATTAATAAGATTTTTATATTCAATTTAAATTGAATTGCACAATACCCTTTCAATGTAAATGAAATGCTTACTAATCAGCTTTAAATTGTCATTCTAGATACACCTTCCGGTACATCTACTATGTTACGACTTATCTTACCTTATTAATAAGAGCGACGGGCGATATGTGCATAATTTAGAGCTAAAATCAAATCTTCTATCTATAAGATTTTACATTCAAATCCACTTTCATTTTCAATTTTCATCAAAAATTCCATATAAATAACTTTATTGTAACCCATTTCTTCTTAAGCATTAGCTGCACCTTGATCTGATATATAATCTATTTAGATTTCTTGGAAATTATTCTTCTTATATAAAATTTCCTTATAACGACGGTATACAAGCTGAATACAATCTCAAGTGAGGTCCATCGTGGATTATCGATTATAGAACAGGTTCCTCTGAATAGACTAAATTACCGCCAAATTCTTTAAGTTTCAAGATTTTATCTATTACTACTCTAGCCTTTACATTTACGTTTAAAATAGTAGGGTATCTAATCCTAGTTTACATTTTAAATTTCCCAGATTCCACAATACTCAGTAACATTAAAAATTTAAAATTTCACCTAATAAATTTTCATTTTTACTAATTTTACTTATGTAACTGAAGCTAATATAAATTAATTAAACTATTGGTATAACCGCGACTGCTGGCACAAATTATGTCAGTTCTAAATAGAATTTCTAAATCTAAGTTTCCTTAATTTATAATACAAATTACTGCGACTAATAAATACTACATATTCTATTTAAGAATATATAAATTCACACAAAAATTTACATATAAATAAATCTATTATTAATTTTATAAGCCAGAATAAAACTTTATTATTAATTTAATTTCAATTTTAATTTAATGTTATAAAGTAATTATTAATCAAGATATCTAATATTAATCAAATAAATATAAACTCTCTACATTTTATTTCCATGTAAATTTTTATATATTCCATTAAGGAAAATCTTTCCCCTAAAAAGAAATATCCTTTATTTCGTACACCATTTTTTTAATTGTTTATAATATTATTAATCCATAAATAATTAACACTCTTCTTAAGAGATTAATTTTTATCCTGTACATTTTTATTTTAATAGATTTATCTAACATAATAGGCCTAGAATCATAAAATCTACTTATTTTTCATACATTATATCATAAATTTTTATATACTCCACTTTAAATTCCTTCAATTCCTTTAAATTTTCACTATAAAATAAATAAATCAAATTAAAATATTTGGTGATATTAATGTTTAAGTAACCTAAAATAGTATTCCCTCCCCACATTTTCCTGTATAGAAGGAAATCCCCTGTACACATATTTTATTCATCTAATAACCTGAAATACTAAACCCCTAATCTAATATTATTGAGAGATTAATAGATAGAATTAAAATTGCTACACTCAAATTTATAAATATTTTAAAATAAAATTTCAGCATACCCAAACTTATACTGTATATTTATTGCTACTTCAATTTATACCATGATTTAATCTTTTTTAAGTTCATAATTGTCAATATATTCGATGAATGAATTCAATTAACTTTATCTCTATGTAATATTTTATATATCCCACTAAGGAAAATCTTTCCCCTAAAAAGAAATATCCTTTATTTCGTACACCATTTTTTTAATTGTTTATAATATTATTAATCCATAAATAATTAACACTCTTCTTAAGAGATTAATTTTTATCCTGCACATTTTTATTTTAATAGATTTATCTAACATAATAGACCTAGAATCATAAAATCTACTTATTTTTCATACATTATACCATAAATTTTTTATATATTCCACTAAGGAAAATCTTTCCCCTAAAAAGAAATATCCTTTATTTCGTACACCATTTTTTTAATTGTTTATAATATTATTAATCCATAAATAATTAACACTCTTCTTAAGAGATTAATTTTTATCCTGTACATTTTTATTTTAATAGATTTATCTAACATAATAGACCTAGAATCATAAAATCTACTTATTTTTCATACATTGAATCATAAATTTTTATATACTCCACTTTAAATTCCTTCAATTCCTTTAAATTTTCACTATAAAATAAATAAATCAAATTAAAATATTTGGTGATATTAATGTTTAAGTAACCTAAAATAGTATTCCCTCCCCACATTTTCCTGTATAGAAGGAAATCCCCTGTACACATATTTTATTCATCTAATAACCTGAAATACTAAACCCCTAATCTAATATTATTGAGAGATTAATAGATAGAATTAAAATTGCTACACTCAAATTTATAAATATTTTAAAATAAAATTTCAGCATACCCAAACTTATACTGTATATTTATTGCTACTTCAATTTATACGATGATTTAATCTTTTTTAAGTTCATAATTGTCAATATATTCGATGAATGAATTCAATTAACTTTATCTCTATGTAATATTTTATATATCCCACTAAGGAAAATCTTTCCCCTAAAAAGAAATATCCTTTATTTCGTACACCATTTTTTAAATTGTTTATAATATTATTAATCCATAAATAATTAACACTCTTCTTAAGAGATTAATTTTTATCCTGCACATTTTTATTTTAATAGATTTATCTAACATAATAGACCTAGAATCATAAAATCTACTTATTTTTCATACATTATACCATAAATTTTTATATATTCCACTAAGGAAAATCTTTCCCCTAAAAAGAAATATCCTTTATTTCGTACACCATTTTTTTAATTGTTTATAATATTATTAATCCATAAATAATTAACACTCTTCTTAAGAGATTAATTTTTATCCTGTACATTTTTATTTTAATAGATTTATCTAACATAATAGACCTAGAATCATAAAATCTACTTATTTTTCATACATTGTATCATAAATTTTTATATACTCCACTTTAAATTCCTTCAATTCCTTTGTATCCTTAACACATTAAATTGCTTTAAAATTTTACAAAGGGATTATATTTTGTTATTTAATAATTATTTAAAAATGAATTGCCTGATTAAAGGACTATTTTGATAGAGTAGAAAAAGTATGATCCATACATTCATTAACTGCTGGTAAACTATATTTTATAGAATTGAACTATTCTTGAAATCTCAAAAATTCCCGTGCTCCTTACACTAAAATATAAAAAGATAAGCTAATAAAGCTGCCGGGCTCATACCCCGTATATAAAGGAAAATCCTTTTCTTTTTAATCTTCTTCCCATTATATAAATTAGGATTTTTCTTTCTTCTTATTTCAAGATCAATAATTTCCATTTCATCATCCTCATGGCTTGGAGCATGAGCCGGATTAGAGATTACTTTCTTTTATCCCCCTAATAAAAGAGAGAAGAGAATCTTTCTCGTCTGAATCATCATTAAAATATTTTTTAGTTCAAGCTTTAGCCTCCTCAGTTATGCTTTTTGCTGTTTTATTAATATCATCTACAATTATAGAAAATTTATTCTTCTTTCTTCTTATTTCTGCTCTATTCATAAAAATCGGAGTGGCTCCCCTACACTTTTGGTTTCCAAATGTAATAGAAGGATTAAGATGAGTAAGAAGAAGAATTTTAATAACATGACAAAAGGTTGCTCCTTTATGTTTAATTTCTTATTCTAATTTAAACTTTTTTCTCACCTGTGGAGCAATTTTATCTGCTGTAATAGGAGCTATTGGAGGGATAAATCAATCTTCAATTCAAAAATCATAGCATTCTCTTCCGTAAATCATCTAAGCTGAATCCTTATAGCAATGATCTACTCTAACAAAATTATGAATTATGTATTTAGATTTTATTGTTTAATAGTTTTATTCATTAATTGTAGTATTAAATAAGTTTAATCTGTTTTATATAATCAAATAAATTCCTTTCATCCATACTCACCAATTTTAAAAATTTCTATTGCTCTTAGACTTCTTTCACTAGGAGGATTACCTCCTTTTTTAGGATTTTTTCCAAAGTGAATAGTAATTGAAACAATAGGCTTCATTGAGATTTTTCATTTTCTATATTTATTCTTATTCTGATGACTCTTGTTACTCTATTTTTCTACCTTCGAATCTTTTTTAGAACATTAATATTGGGGTCAGTAGAATTAAAATGGATATCCAATTTAAATTTTATATCTTCTCTCTAATTTTTTTATTTCTTTCTACTATTGGAATAGGGTTTTGTAAGAAGCTTTTTTTTCATCTTTTAAGGTTTTAAGTTAATCAAACTCATAGCCTTCAAAGCTGAAATTATAAGTCAAATCTTTTAAGCCTTAGTATTTCATACTCTTTTAGAATTGCAGTCTAATGTCATTATTGACTATAAAGCTGATTAAAAAGAAATTTTCTTGTATGTAAATTTACAGTTTACTGCTTATTCTCAGCCATTTAATCAGATCGCGACAATGGTTATTTTCTACAAATCACAAGGATATTGGAACATTATATTTTGTTTTTGGAGCATGAGCTGGAATAGTAGGAACTTCTTTGAGAATACTAATTCGAGCTGAACTCGGTCATCCTGGTTCTTTAATTGGAGATGATCAAATTTATAATGTGATTGTCACAGCTCACGCTTTTGTAATAATTTTCTTTATAGTTATACCAATTATAATCGGAGGATTTGGAAACTGACTAGTACCCCTAATACTAGGAGCACCAGATATAGCCTTCCCTCGAATAAATAATATAAGATTCTGACTTCTCCCTCCTTCTCTCACTCTTTTATTAGTAAGTAGAATAGTTGAAAACGGAGCAGGGACTGGTTGAACGGTCTACCCACCTTTATCATCTACTATTGCTCACAGAGGAGCATCTGTTGATCTAGCAATTTTTAGTCTTCATTTAGCAGGAGTATCATCAATTCTTGGTGCAGTAAATTTTATTACTACAGTTATTAATATGCGAACAGAAGGAATATCATTTGATCGAATACCTTTGTTTGTCTGATCAGTATTAATTACTGCTCTTCTACTTTTACTTTCTCTTCCTGTTTTAGCTGGAGCAATCACAATACTTTTAACAGACCGAAATTTAAATACATCCTTCTTTGATCCAGCTGGAGGAGGAGACCCTATTCTTTATCAACATTTATTTTGATTCTTTGGGCACCCTGAAGTATATATTCTAATTTTACCCGGGTTTGGAATAATTTCCCACATTATTAGTCAAGAGTCTGGAAAAAAGGAAACCTTTGGTTCGTTAGGAATAATTTATGCTATATTATCAATTGGTTTATTGGGGTTTATTGTATGAGCTCATCACATGTTTACTGTGGGTATAGATGTAGATACTCGAGCTTATTTTACTTCAGCAACTATAATTATTGCTGTTCCTACAGGTATTAAAATTTTTAGCTGACTTGCTACTCTTCATGGATCTCAACTTTCCTACTCACCTTCAATTTTATGAGCATTAGGATTTGTATTTTTATTTACAGTAGGAGGATTAACTGGAGTAGTTTTAGCAAACTCTTCGGTAGATATTATTCTTCATGACACTTATTACGTAGTTGCTCATTTTCATTATGTTCTCTCTATAGGAGCAGTATTTGCAATTATGGCCGGATTTATTCATTGATATCCTTTATTTACTGGTTTAAACTTAAATCCTTCTCTCCTGAAAACTCAATTTGTAGTAATATTTATTGGAGTAAATCTAACATTCTTTCCTCAACATTTCCTAGGGTTAGCTGGAATGCCTCGACGGTACTCTGACTATCCAGACAGATATACATCTTGAAATGTTGTATCTTCTATTGGATCTATAATTTCTCTTCTAGGAATTATCTTTTTCATTTATATTATCTGAGAAAGAATAGTTTTAAGCCGACAAGTTTTATTTTCTGTCCAACTTAGATCATCAGTAGAATGACTTCAAAACACTCCTCCAGCAGAACATAGATATTCAGAATTACCTTTACTATCTTCTTTCTAATATGGCAGATTAGTGCAATGGGTTTAAGCTTCATATATAAAGATTTTCTTTTGTTAGAAAATGACTACATGATCATCATTTAGACTTCAAGATAGATCTTCACCTTTAATAGAACAGTTAACTTTTTTTCACGACCACACTCTAATAATCTTAATTATAATTACAGTAATAGTTGGGTATTTGCTAATCACTTTATTCACTAATTTATTTACAAACCGATTTCTTCTTCATGGTCAGATAATTGAGATAATTTGAACTATCCTCCCTGCAGTAGTCCTACTATTTATTGCTCTTCCTTCCCTTCGATTATTATATCTTCTTGATGAGATTAGTAATCCCTTGATAACCCTTAAAACTATTGGTCATCAATGATATTGAAGATATGAATACTCAGATTTTTCTAACTTAGAATTTGATTCATATATAATTCCTTCAAACGAAATAATAGAAAATTCATTTCGATTACTAGATGTTGACAATCGAATTATTATTCCACTAAATACTCAAATTCGAATTTTAATTAGTGCAGCAGACGTAATCCACTCGTGAACTATTCCCTCTCTAGGGGTTAAGGTGGATGCAACTCCTGGACGATTAAATCAAAGAAATTTTCTTGTCTCACGACCTGGGTTATTTTATGGTCAATGTTCTGAAATCTGTGGAGCAAATCACAGTTTTATACCTATTGTTTTAGAAAGAGTATCCCCAAAATCTTTCCTTAACTGAGTTACATCTTCTTCACTCAAATCATTAAGTGACTGAAAGCAAGTTCTGGTCTCTTAAACCATTTTATAGTAGATTAGCTCCTACTCTTAATGAGAAAAATTAGTTAATTTATAACATTAGCTTGTCAAGTTGAAATTATCTTTCTGATATTTTTCAATTCCTCAAATATCTCCATTAAAATGACTTAGTCTATTTACATTTTTTATCTCTATATTTTTATTATTTAGTTTAATCTCATCTATTCATTTTCTTATTCATATCCTTCTAAATCCTTATCACATTCATATTCTTCTCGTCAACTTCTTTGAAAATGATAACTAATCTTTTTTCTATTTTTGACCCTTCCTCTAGAATTTTCTCACTCTCTTTAAACTGAATAAGAACAATATTAGGAATTATTGCTATTCCCCCACTTTTCTGATTAATTCCCTCCCGAAATTCTTATTTATGAAATAAAATTCTAATTACCCTTCATGTTGAATTCAAAACACTAATTGGACCATCAGGTCATTTAGGTAGTTCATTTATTTTTATTTCCCTTTTTTCAATTATTTTATTTAATAATTTTCTAGGATTATTTCCTTATATTTTTACAAGTACAAGTCATTTATCTATCACACTATCACTAGCTTTACCTTTATGATTATGTTTTATATTATTCGGGTGAATCAATCATTCTCAACATATATTTGCTCATCTAGTCCCCCAAGGAACTCCAAGAATCTTAATACCATTTATAGTATGTATTGAGTCAATTAGAAATATTATTCGTCCAGGAACTCTTGCTGTTCGACTCACTGCTAATATAATTGCAGGGCATCTACTTCTATGTTTATTAGGAAGAACAGGAACATCATTAAATATTCTAGTTTCATTATTAATTCTAGTTCAACTCCTTCTTTTACTTTTAGAATTTGCTGTATCAGTAATTCAATCTTATGTATTTGCAGTTCTAAGAACTTTATATTCTAGTGAAGTAAACTAATGACCTTACATTCAAATCATCCGTTCCACTTAGTTGATTACAGACCATGACCTATTTCAGGAGCAGTTGGAGCTATAGTTTCTGTTTCTGGAATAGTGAAATGATTTCATTTATATGACTCTTCTTTACTAATCTTAGGAAATATTATTATTATCATTACAGTATTTCAATGATGACGAGATGTAACTCGTGAAAGTACATTTCAAGGATTTCATACATCTTTTGTTTCATTAGGTCTTCGATGGGGAATAATCCTTTTTATCTTATCTGAAATCTTATTTTTTGTGTCATTTTTTTGAGCATTTTTCCACAGAAGACTTTCTCCAGCAATTGAATTAGGAGCAAATTGACCTCCCTTAGGAATTATACCTTTTAACCCCTTTCAAATTCCTCTATTAAATACAGCAATTTTAATTTCTTCTGGAATTTCAGTGACTTGGGCCCATCATGCACTTATAGAAAATAACCACTCTCAAGGAATTCAAGGATTGTTTTTTACCGTAATTCTAGGAATTTACTTCTCAATTCTTCAAGCATATGAGTACATCGAATCCCCTTTCACTATTGCAGACTCTGTTTATGGGTCTTCTTTTTTCATAGCAACAGGTTTCCACGGTTTTCATGTTCTTATTGGAACTTCATTCCTATTAATTTGCCTGATTCGTCTCTATAAAAATCACTTCTCAAGTCATCATCATTTTGGGTTTGAAGCAGCTGCATGATACTCGACATTTTGTAGATGTAGTTTGATTATTTTTATTTATTTCAATTTACTGATGAGGAGGTTAACTTACTTGTATAGTATATTAGTATATTTGACTTCCAATCATAAGGTCTGTTTTTAGTACAAGTATTGTTTCCCGTATTTCTAATTTCTATTTTTACAGTAATATTATCTATAATTATTTTATCTATTTGTTCTACAATTAGAAAAAAAAGTAATACAGATCGAGAAAAAAGATCCCCCTTTGAATGTGGATTTGATCCAAAGTCTTCCTCTCGAACTCCTTTTTCTTTGCGATTTTTTCTTATTGCTATTATTTTTCTTGTATTTGATGTAGAAATTGCTCTAATTTTACCTATTGTTCCCACATTTTCCATCTCTTCGATTATATCATGGCTTAGAACTACAATGTTTTTTGTATTTATCCTTCTTGTAGGACTATATCACGAGTGAAATCAAGGAATACTTGAATGAAGAGAATAGGGTTGTAGTTAAGTATAACATTTGATTTGCATTCAAAAGGTATTGAAATTCAATCTACCTTAAATATGAAGTGATATATCACAGTTAGTTTCGACCTAACCTTAGGAATTCTCCCTTATTTTTAATTGAAGCCAAAAAGAGGCATATCACTGTTAATGGTATCAATGGATCTCCCCAATTAAGGAAACATGAAGTTCAATATAAAGCTGCTAACTTTTTTATTTAACGGTTTAATTCCGTTTATGTTTCTCTTTTATATAGTTTAATAAAAACATTACTTTTTCAAAGTAAAAATAAATAATATTTTATTACTAATTAGAGTTATTTAAATATTTGTTTAGAGAATAATAATTCTCCTATACATCTTCAGTGTATAGCTCTAATATAAGCTATCTAAA
>CAKLPJ010000022.1:0-14068 GCA_922984085.1 Sicus ferrugineus | reverse complement strand
TTGAGTTGACTTGAGTTGACTTGAGTTGACTTGAGTTGAGTTGAGTTGAGTTGAGTTGACTTGAGTTGAGTTGAGTGATTGAGTTTGAGTTGAGTTGGAGTTGAGTTGAGTTGAGTTGAGTTGAGTTGAGTTGAGTTGAGTTGGAGTTGAGTTGAGTTGAGTTGAGTTGAGTTGAGTTGAGTTGAGTTGAGTTGAGTTGAGTTGAGTTGAGTTGGAGTTGAGTTGAGTTGAGTTGAGTTGAGTTGAGTTGAGTTGAGTTGAGTTGAGTGTTGAGTTGAGTTGAGTTGAGTTGAGTTGAGTTGAGTTGAGTTGAGTTGAGTTGAGTTGAGTTGAGTTGAGTTGAGTTGAGTTGAGTTGAGTTGAGTTGAGTTGAGTTGAGTTGAGTTGAGTTGAGTTGAGTTGAGTTGAGTTGAGTTTGAGTTGAGTTGAGTTGAGTTGAGTTGAGTTGAGTTGAGTTGAGTTGAGTTGAGTGAGTGAGTTGAGTGAGTTGAGTTGAGTTGAGTTGAGTTGAGTTGAGTTGAGTTGAGTTGAGTGAGTTGAGTTGAGTTGTTGAGTTGAGTGAGTTGAGTTGAGTTGAGTTGAGTTGAGTTGAGTTGAGTTGAGTTGAGTTGAGTTGAGTTGAGTTGAGTTGAGTTGAGTTGAGTTGGTGAGTTGAGTTGAGTTGAGTTGAGTTGAGTTGAGTTGAGTTGAGTTGAGTTGAGTTGAGTTGAGTTGAGTTGAGTTGAGTTGAGTTGAGTTGAGTGAGTTGAGTTGAGTTGAGTTGAGTGGTTGAGTTGAGTGAGTTGAGTTGAGTTGAGTTGAGTTGAGTTGAGTTGAGTGAGTTGAGTTGAGTTGAGTTGAGTTGAGTTGAGTGAGTTGAGTTGAGTTAGTTGAGTTTGAGTTGAGTTGAGTTGAGTTGAGTTGAGTTGAGTTGAGTTGAGTTGAGTTGAGTTGGAGTTGAGTTGAGTTGAGTTGAGTTGAGTTGAGTTGAGTTGAGTTGAGTTGGTTGAGTTGAGTTGAGTTGAGTTGAGTTGAGTTGGAGTTGGTTGAGTTGAGTTGAGTTTGAGTTGAGTTGAGTTGAGTTGAGTTGAGTTGAGTTGAGTTGAGTTGAGTTGAGTTGAGTTGAGTTGAGTTGAGTTGAGTTGAGTTGAGTTGAGTTGAGTTGAGGTTGAGTTGAGTTGAGTTGAGTTGAGTTGAGTTGAGTTGAGTTGAGTTGAGTTGAGTTGAGTTGAGTTGAGTTGAGTTGAGTTGAGTTGAGTTGAGTTGAGTTGAGTTGAGTTGAGATGAGTTGAGTTGAGTTGAGTTGAGTTGAGTTGAGTTTGAGTTGAGTTGAGTTGAGTTGAGTTGAGTTGAGTTGAGTTGAGTTGAGTGAGTTGAGTTGAGTTGAGTTGAGTTGAGTTGAGTTGAGTTGAGTTGAGTTGAGTTGAGTTGAGTTGAGTTGAGTTGAGTTGAGTTGAGTTGAGTTGAGTTGAGTTGAGTTGAGTTGAGTTGAGTTGAGTTGAGTTGAGTTGAGTTAGTTGAGTTGAGTTGAGTTGAGTTGAGTTGAGTTGAGTTGAGTTGAGTTGAGTTGAGTTGAGTTGAGTTGAGTTGAGTTGAGTTGAGTTGAGTTGAGTTGAGTTGAGTTGAGTTGAGTTGAGTTGAGTTGAGTGGAGTTGAGTTGAGTTGAGTTGAGTGAGTTGAGTTGAGTTGAGTTGAGTTGAGTTGAGTTGAGTTGAGTTGAGTTGAGTTGAGTTTGGGTTGAGTTGAGTTGAGTTGAGTTGAGTTGAGTTGAGTTGAGTTGAGTTGAGTTGAGTTGAGTTTGAGTTGAGTTTGAGTTGAGTTGAGTTGAGTTGAGTTGAGTTGAGTTGAGTTGAGTTGAGTTGAGTTGAGTTGAGTTGAGTTGAGTGAGTTGAGTTGAGTTGAGTTGAGTTGAGTTGAGTTGTTGAGTTGAGTTGAGTTGAGTTGAGTTGAGTTGAGTTGAGTTGAGTTGAGTTGAGTTGAGTTGAGTTGAGTTGAGTGAGTTGAGTTGAGTTGAGTTGAGTGAGTTGAGTTGAGTTGAGGTTGAGTTGAGTTGAGTTGAGTTGAGTTGAGTTGAGTTGAGTTGAGTTGAGTTGAGTTGAGTGAGTTGAGTTGAGTTGAGTTGAGTTGAGTTGAGTTGAGTTGATGAGTTGAGTTGAGTTGAGTTGAGAGTTGAGTTGAGTTGAGTTGAGTTGAGTTGAGTTGAGTTGAGTTGGTTGAGTTGAGTTGAGTTGAGTTGAGTTGAGTTGAGTTGAGTTGAGTTGAGTGAGTTGAGTTGAGTTGAGGAGTTGAGTTGGTGAGTTGAGTTGAGTTGAGTTGAGTTGAGTGAGTTGAGTTGAGTTGAGTTGAGTTGAGTTGAGTTGGGTTGGGTGGGGTTGAGTTGAGTTGAGTTGAGTTGAGTTGAGTTGAGTGGTTGAGTTGAGTTGAGTTGAGTTGAGTTTGAGTTGAGTTGAGTTGTGTTGAGTTGAGTTGAGTTGAGTTGAGTGAGTTGAGTTGAGTTGAGTTGAGTTGAGTTGAGTGAGTTGAGTTGAGTTGAGTGAGTTGAGTTGAGTTGAGTTGAGTTGAGTTGAGTTGAGTTGAGTTGAGTTGAGTTGAGTTGAGTTGAGTTGAGTTGAGTTGGTTGAGTTGAGTTGAGTTGAGTTGAGTTGAGTTGAGTTGAGTTGAGTTGAGTTGAGTTGAGTTGAGTTGAGTTGAGGTGAGTTGAGTTGAGTTGAGTTGAGTTGAGTTGAGTTGAGTTGAGTTGAGTTGAGTTGAGTTGAGTTGAGTTGAGTTGAGTTGAGTTGAGTTGAGTTGAGTTGAGTTGAGTTGAGTTGAGTTGAGTTGAGTTGAGTTGAGTTGAGTGAGTTGAGTGAGTTGAGTTGAGTTGAGTTGAGTTGAGTTGAGTTGAGTTGAGTTGAGTTGAGTGAGTTGAGTGAGTTGAGTGAGTTGAGTGAGTTGAGTGAGTTGAGTGAGTTGAGTTATTGAGTTGAGTTGAGTTGAGTTGAGTTGAGTTGAGTGAGTTGAGTTGAGTTGAGTTGAGTTGAGTTGAGTTGAGTTGAGATGAGTTGAGTTGAGTTGAGTTGAGTTGAGTTGAGTTGAGTTGAGTTGAGTTGAGTTGAGTTGAGTTGAGTTGAGTTGAGTTGAGTTGAGTTGAGTTGAGTTGAGTTGAGTTGAGTTGAGTTGAGTTGAGTTGAGTTGAGTTGATTGAGTTGAGTGAGTTGAGTTGAGTTGAGTTGAGTTGAGTTGAGTTGAGTTGAGTTGAGTTGAGTTGAGTTGAGTTGAGTTGAGTTGAGTGAGTTGAGTTGAGTTGAGTTGAGTTGAGTTGAGTTGAGGTGAGTTGAGTTGAGTTGAGTTGAGTTGATTGAGTTGAGTTGAGTTGAGTTGAGTTGAGTTGAGTTGAGTTGAGTTGAGTTGAGTGAGTTGAGTTGAGTTGAGTTGAGTTGAGTTGAGTTGAGTTGAGTTGAGTTGAGTTGAGTTGAGTTGAGTTGAGTTGAGTTGAGTTGAGTTGAGTTGAGTTTGAGTTGAGTTGAGTTGAGTTGAGTTGAGTTGAGTTGAGTTGAGTTGAGTTTGAGTTGAGTTGAGTTGAGTTGAGTTGAGTTGAGTTGAGTTGAGTTGAGTTGAGTTGAGTTGAGTTGAGTTGAGTTGAGTTGAGTTGAGTTGAGTTGAGTTGAGTTGAGTTGAGTTGAGTTGAGTTGAGTTGAGTTGAGTTGAGTTGAGTTGAGTTGAGTTGAGTTGAGTTGAGTTGAGTTTGAGTTGAGTTGAGTTGAGTTGAGTTGAGTTGAGTTGAGTTGAGTTGAGTTGAGTTTGGTTGAGTTGAGTTGAGTTGAGTTGAGTTGAGTTGAGTTGAGTTGAGTTGAGTGAGTTGAGTTGAGTTGAGTTGAGTTGAGTTGAGTTGAGTTGAGTTGAGTTGAGTTTGAGTTGAGTTGAGTTGAGTTGAGTTGAGTTGAGTTGAGTTGAGTTGAGTTGAGTTGAGTTGAGTTGAGTTGAGTTTGAGTTGAGTTGAGTTGAGTTTGAGTTGAGTTGAGTTGAGTTGAGTTGAGTTGAGTTGAGTTGAGTTGAGTTGAGTTGAGTTGAGTTGAGTTGAGTTGAGTTGAGTTGAGTTGAGTTGAGTTGAGTTGAGTTGAGTTGAGTTGAGTTGAGTTGAGTTGAGTTGAGTTGAGTTGAGTTGAGTTGAGTTGAGTTGAGTTGAGTTGAGTTGAGTTGAGTTGAGTTGAGTTGAGTTGAGTTGAGTTGAGTTGAGTTGAGTTGAGTTGAGTTGAGTTGAGTTGAGTTGAGTTGAGTTGAGTTGAGTTGAGTTGAGTTGAGTTGAGTTGAGTTGAGTTGAGTTGAGTTGAGTTGGTTGAGTTGAGTTTGAGTTGAGTTGAGTTGAGTTGAGTTGTGTTTAGTTGAGTTGAGTTGAGTTGAGTTGAGTTGAGTTGAGTTGAGTTGAGTTGAGTTGAGTTGAGTTGAGTTGAGTTGAGTTGAGTTGAGTTGAGTTGAGTTGAGTTGAGTTGAGTTGAGTTGAGTTGAGTTGAGTTGAGTTGATTTGAGTTGAGTTGAGTTGAGTTGAGTTGAGTTGAGTTGAGTTGAGTTGAGTTGAGTTGAGTTGAGTTGAGTTGAGTTGAGTTGGTTGAGTTGAGTTGAGTTGAGTTGAGTTGAGTTGAGTTGAGTTGAGTTGAGTTGAGTTGAGTTGAGTTGAGTTGAGTTGAGTTGAGTTGAGTTGTGTTGAGTTGAGTTGAGTTGAGTTGAGTTGAGTTGAGTTGAGTTGAGTTGAGTTGAGTTGAGTTGAGTTGAGTTGAGTTGAGTTGAGTTGAGTTGAGTTGAGTTGAGTTGAGTTTAGTTGAGTTGAGTTGAGTTGAGTTGAGTTGAGTTGAGTTGAGTTGAGTTGAGTTGAGTTGAGTTGAGTTGAGTTGAGTTGAGTTGAGTTGAGTTGAGTTGAGTTGATTGAGTTGAGTTGTTGAGTTGAGTTGAGTTGAGTTTGAGTTGAGTTGAGTTGAGTTTGAGTTGAGTTGGTTGAGTTGAGTTGAGTTGAGTTGAGTTGAGTTGAGTTGTTGAGTTGAGTTGAGTTGAGTTGAGTTGAGTTGAGTTGAGTTGAGTTGTGAGTTGAGTTGAGTTGAGTTGAGTTGAGTTGAGTTGAGTTGAGTTGAGTTGAGTTGAGTTGAGTTGAGTTGAGTTTGAGTTGAGTTGAGTTGAGTTGAGTTGAGTTGAGTTGAGTTGAGTTGAGTTGAGTTTGAGTTGAGTTGAGTTGAGTGAGTTGAAGTTGAGTTGAGTTGAGTTGAGTTGAGTTGAGTTGAGTTGAGTTGAGTTGAGTTGAGTTGAGTTGAGTTGAGTTGAGTTGAGTGAGTTGAGTTGAGTTGAGTTGAGTTGAGTTGAGTTGAGTTGAGTTGAGTTGAGTTGAGTTGAGTTGAGTTGAGTTGAGTTGAGTTGAGTTGAGTTGAGTTGAGTTGAGTTGAGTTGAGTTGAGTTGAGTTGAGTTGAGTGAGTTGAGTTGAGTTGAGTTGAGTTGAGTGAGTTGAGTTGAGTTGAGTTGAGTTGAGTTGAGTTGAGTTGAGTTGAGTTGAGTTGGTTGAGTTGAGTTGAGTTGAGTTGAGTTGAGTTGAGTTGAGTTGAGTTGAGTTGAGTTGAGTTGAGTTGAGTTGAGTTGTTGAGTTGAGTTGAGTTGAGTTGATTGAGTTGAGTTGAGTTGAGTTGAGTTGAGGTGAGTTGAGTTGAGTTGAGTTGAGTTGAGTTGAGTTGAGTTGAGTTGAGTTGAGTTGAGTTGAGTTGAGTTGAGTTGAGTTGAGTTGAGTTGAGTTGAGTGAGTTGAGTTGAGTTGAGTTGAGTTGAGTTGAGTTGAGTTGAGTTGAGTTGAGTTGAGTTGAGTTGAGTTGAGTTGAGTTGAGTTGAGTTGAGTTGAGTTGAGTT
Organism: Sicus ferrugineus; assembly: GCA_922984085.1. NCBI lineage: Eukaryota > Metazoa > Arthropoda > Insecta > Diptera > Conopidae > Sicus > Sicus ferrugineus. The sequence continues at coordinate 8,230 of CAKLPJ010000022.1, read as the reverse complement.
GAGTTGAGTTGAGTTGAGTTGAGTTGAGTTGAGTTGAGTTGAGTTGAGTTGATTGAGTTGTGAGTTGAGTTGAGTTGAGTTGAGTTGATTGAGTTGAGTTGAGTTGAGTTGAGTTGAGTTGAGTTGAGTTGAGTTGAGTTGAGTTGAGTTGAGTTGAGTTGAGTTGAGTTGAGTTGAGTTAGTTGATTGAGTTTATTGAGTTGAGTTGAGTTGAGTTGAGTTGAGTTGAGTTGAGTTGAGTTGAGTTGAGTTGAGTTGAGTTGAGTTGAGTTGAGTTGAGTTGAGTTGAGTTGAGTTGAGTTGAGTTGAGTTGAGTTGAGTTGAGTTGAGTTGAGTTGAGTTGAGTTGAGTTGAGTTGAGTTGAGTTTGAGTTGAGTTGAGTTGAGTTGAGTTGAGTTGAGTTGAGTTGAGTTGAGTTGAGTTTGAGTTGAGTTGAGTTGAGTTGAGTTGAGTTGAGTTGAGTTGAGTTGAGTTGAGTTGAGGTTGAGTTGAGTTGAGTTGAGTTGAGTGAGTTGAGTTGAGTTGAGTTGAGTTGAGTTGAGTTGAGTTGATTTGAGTTGAGTTGAGTTGAGTTGAGTTGAGTTGAGTTGAGTTGAGTTGAGTTGAGTTGAGTTGAGTTGAGTTGAGTTGAGTTGAGTTGAGTTGAGTTGAGTTGAGTTGAGTTGAGTTGAGTTGAGTTGAGTTGAGTTGAGTTGAGTTGAGTTGAGTTGAGTTGAGTTGAGTTGAGTTGAGTTGAGTTGAGTTGAGTTGAGTTGAGTTGAGTTGAGTTGAGTTGAGTTGAGTTGAGTTGAGTTGAGTTGAGTTGAGTTGAGTTGAGTTGAGTTGAGTTGAGTTGAGTTGAGTTGAGTTGAGTTGAGTTGAGTTGAGTTGAGTTGAGTTGAGTTGAGTTGAGTTGAGTTGAGTTGAGTTGAGTTGAGTTGAGTTGAGTTGAGTTGAGTTGAGTTGAGTTGAGTTGAGTTGAGTTGAGTTGAGTTGAGTTGAGTTGAGTTGAGTTGAGTTGAGTTGAGTTGAGTTGAGTTGAGTTGAGTTGAGTTGAGTTGAGTTGAGTTGAGTTGAGTTGAGTTGAGTTGAGTTGAGTTGAGTTGAGTTGAGTTGAGTTGAGTTGAGTTGAGTTGAGTTGAGTTGAGTTGAGTTGAGTTGAGTTGAGTTGAGTTGAGTTGAGTTGAGTTGAGTTGAGTTGAGTTGAGTTGAGTTGAGTTGAGTTGAGTTGAGTTGAGTTGAGTTGAGTTGAGTTGAGTTGAGTTGAGTTGAGTTGAGTTGAGTTGAGTTGAGTTGAGTTGAGTTGAGTTGAGTTGAGTTGAGTTGAGTTGAGTTGAGTTGAGTTGAGTTGAGTTGAGTTGAGTTGAGTTGAGTTGAGTTGAGTTGAGTTGAGTTGAGTTGAGTTGAGTTGAGTTGAGTTGAGTTGAGTTGAGTTGAGTTGAGTTGAGTTGAGTTGAGTTGAGTTGAGTTGAGTTGAGTTGAGTTGAGTTGAGTTGAGTTGAGTTGAGTTGAGTTGAGTTGAGTTGAGTTGAGTTGAGTTGAGTTGAGTTGAGTTGAGTTGAGTTGAGTTGAGTTGAGTTGAGTTGAGTTGAGTTGAGTTGAGTTGAGTTGAGTTGAGTTGAGTTGAGTTGAGTTGAGTTGAGTTGAGTTGAGTTGAGTTGAGTTGAGTTGAGTTGAGTTGAGCTTGAGTTGAGTTGAGTTGAGTTGAGTTGAGTTGAGTTGAGTTGAGTTGAGTTGAGTTGAGTTGAGTTGAGTTGAGTTGAGTTGAGTTGAGTTGAGTTGAGTTGAGTTGAGTTGAGTTGAGTTGAGTTGAGTTGAGTTGAGTTGAGTTGAGTTGAGTTGAGTTGAGTTGAGTTGAGTTGAGTTGAGTTGAGTTGAGTTGAGTTGAGTTGAGTTGAGTTGAGTTGAGTTGAGTTGAGTTGAGTTGAGTTGAGTTGAGTTGAGTTGAGTTGAGTTGAGTTGAGTTGAGTTGAGTTGAGTTGAGTTGAGTTGAGTTGAGTTGAGTTGAGTTGAGTTGAGTTGAGTTGAGTTGAGTTGAGTTGAGTTGAGTTGAGTTGAGTTGAGTTGTTGAGTTGAGTTGAGTTGAGTTGAGTTGAGTTGAGTTGAGTTGAGTTGAGTTGAGTTGAGTTGAGTTGAGTTGAGTTGAGTTGAGTTGAGTTGAGTTGAGTTGAGTTGAGTTGAGTTGAGTTGAGTTGACGTTGACTTGACTTGACTTGACTTGACTTGACTTGACTTGACTTGACTTGACTTGACTTGACTTGACTTGACTTGACTTGACTTGACTTGACTTGACTTGACTTGACTTGACTTGACTTGACTTGACTTGACTTGACTTGACTTGACTTGACTTGACTTGACTTGACTTGACTTGACTTGACTTGACTTGACTTGACTTGACTTGACTTGACTTGACTTGACTTGACTTGACTTGACTTGACTTGACTTGACTTGACTTGACTTGACTTGACTTGACTTGACTTGACTTGACTTGACTTGACTTGACTTGACTTGACTTGACTTGACTTGACTTGACTTGACTTGACTTGACTTGACTTGACTTGACTTGACTTGACTTGACTTGACTTGACTTGACTTGACTTGACTTGACTTGACTTGACTTGACTTGACTTGACTTGACTTGACTTGACTTGACTTGACTTGACTTGACTTGACTTGACTTGACTTGACTTGACTTGACTTGACTTGACTTGACTTGACTTGACTTGACTTGACTTGACTTGACTTGACTTGACTTGACTTGACTTGACTTGACTTGACTTGACTTGACTTGACTTGACTTGACTTGACTTGACTTGACTTGACTTGACTTGACTTGACTTGACTTGACTTGACTTGACTTGACTTGACTTGACTTGACTTGACTTGACTTGACTTGACTTGACTTGACTTGACTTGACTTGACTTGACTTGACTTGACTTGACTTGACTTGACTTGACTTGACTTGACTTGACTTGACTTGACTTGACTTGACTTGACTTGACTTGACTTGACTTGACTTGACTTGACTTGACTTGACTTGACTTGACTTGACTTGACTTGACTTGACTTGACTTGACTTGACTTGACTTGACTTGACTTGACTTGACTTGACTTGACTTGACTTGACTTGACTTGACTTGACTTGACTTGACTTGACTTGACTTGACTTGACTTGACTTGACTTGACTTGACTTGACTTGACTTGACTTGACTTGACTTGACTTGACTTGACTTGACTTGACTTGACTTGACTTGACTTGACTTGACTTGACTTGACTTGACTTGACTTGACTTGACTTGACTTGACTTGACTTGACTTGACTTTGACTTGACTTGACTTGACTTGACTTGACTTGACTTGACTTGACTTGACTTGACTTGACTTGACTTGACTTGACTTGACTTGACTTGACTTGACTTGACTTGACTTGACTTGACTTGACTTGACTTGACTTGACTTGACTTGACTTGACTTGACTTGACTTGACTTGACTTGACTTGACTTGACTTGACTTGACTTGACTTGACTTGACTTGACTTGACTTGACTTGACTTGACTTGACTTGACTTGACTTGACTTGACTTGACTTGACTTGACTTGACTTGACTTGACTTGACTTGACTTGACTTGACTTGACTTGACTTGACTTGACTTGACTTGACTTGACTTGACTTGACTTGACTTGACTTGACTTGACTTGACTTGACTTGACTTGACTTGACTTGACTTGACTTGACTTGACTTGACTTGACTTGACTTGACTTGACTTGACTTGACTTGACTTGATTGACTTGACTTGACTTGACTTGACTTGACTTGACTTGACTTGACTTGACTTGACTTGACTTGACTTGACTTGACTTGACTTGACTTGACTTGACTTGACTTGACTTGACTTGACTTGACTTGACTTGACTTGACTTGACTTGACTTGACTTGACTTGACTTGACTTGACTTGACTTGACTTGACTTGACTTGACTTGACTTGACTTGACTTGACTTGACTTGACTTGACTTGACTTGACTTGACTTGACTTGACTTGACTTGACTTGACTTGACTTGACTTGACTTGACTTGACTTGACTTGACTTGACTTGACTTGACTTGACTTGACTTGACTTGACTTGACTTGACTTGACTTGACTTGACTTGACTTGACTTGACTTGACTTGACTTGACTTGACTTGACTTGACTTGACTTGACTTGACTTGACTTGACTTGACTTGACTTGACTTGACTTGACTTGACTTGACTTGACTTGACTTGACTTGACTTGACTGACTTGACTTGACTTGACTTGACTTGACTTGACTTGACTTGACTTGACTTGACTTGACTTGACTTGACTTGACTTGACTTGACTTGACTTGACTTGACTTGACTTGACTTGACTTGACTTGACTTGACTTGACTTGACTTGACTTGACTTGACTTGACTTGACTTGACTTGACTTGACTTGACTTGACTTGACTTGACTTGACTTGACTTGACTTGACTTGACTTGACTTGACTTGACTTGACTTGACTTGACTTGACTTGACTTGACTTGACTTGACTTGACTGACTTGACTTGACTTGACTTGACTTGACTTGACTTGACTTGACTTGACTTGACTTGACTTGACTTGACTTGACTTGACTTGACTTGACTTGACTTGACTTGACTTGACTTGACTTGACTTGACTTGACTTGACTTGACTTGACTTGACTTGACTTGACTTGACTTGACTTGACTTGACTTGACTTGACTTGACTTGACTTGACTTGACTTGACTTGACTTGACTTGACTTGACTTGACTTGACTTGACTTGACTTGACTTGACTTGACTTGACTTGACTTGACTTGACTTGACTTGACTTGACTTGACTTGACTTGACTTGACTTGACTTGACTTGACTTGACTTGACTTGACTTGACTTGACTTGACTTGACTTGACTTGACTTGACTTGACTTGACTTGACTTGACTTGACTTGACTTGACTTGACTTGACTTGACTTGACTTGACTTGACTTGACTTGACTTGACTTGACTTGACTTGACTTGACTTGACTTGACTTGACTTGACTTGACTTGACTTGACTTGACTTGACTTGATGTGACTTGACTTGACTTGACTTGACTTGACTTGACTTGACTTGACTTGACTTGACTTGACTTGACTTGACTTGACTTGACTTGACTTGACTTGACTTGACTTGACTTGACTTGACTTGACTTGACTTGACTTGACTTGACTTGACTTGACTTGACTTGACTTGACTTGACTTGACTTGACTTGACTTGACTTGACTTGACTTGACTTGACTTGACTTGACTTGACTTGACTTGACTTGACTTGACTTGACTTGACTTGACTTGACTTGACTTGACTTGACTTGACTTGACTTGACTTGACTTGACTTGACTTGACTTGACTTGACTTGACTTGACTTGACTTGACTTGACTTGACTTGACTTGACTTGACTTGACTTGACTTGACTTGACTTGACTTGACTTGACTTGACTTGACTTGACTTGACTTGACTTGACTTGACTTGACTTGACTTGACTTGACTTGACTTGATTGACTTGACTTGACTTGACTTGACTTGACTTGACTTGACTTGACTTGACTTGACTTGACTTGACTTGACTTGACTTGACTTGACTTGACTTGACTTGACTTGACTTGACTTGACTTGACTTGACTTGACTTGACTTGACTTGACTTGACTTGACTTGACTTGACTTGACTTGACTTGACTTGACTTGACTTGACTTGACTTGACTTGACTTGACTTGACTTGACTTGACTTGACTTGACTTGACTTGACTTGACTTGACTTGACTTGACTTGACTTGACTTGACTTGACTTGACTTGACTTGACTTGACTTGACTTGACTTGACTTGACTTGACTTGACTTGACTTGACTTGACTTGACTTGACTTGACTTGACTTGACTTGACTTGACTTGACTTGACTTGACTTGACTTGACTTGACTTGACTTGACTTGACTTGACTTGACTTGACTTGACTTGACTTGACTTGACTTGACTTGACTTGACTTGACTTGACTGACTTGACTTGACTTGACTTGACTTGACTTGACTTGACTTGACTTGACTTGACTTGACTTGACTTGACTTGACTTGACTTGACTTGACTTGACTTGACTTGACTTGACTTGACTTGACTTGACTTGACTTGACTTGACTTGACTTGACTTGACTTGACTTGACTTGACTTGACTTGACTTGACTTGACTTGACTTGACTTGACTTGACTTGACTTGACTTGACTTGACTTGACTTGACTTGACTTGACTTGACTTGACTTGACTTGACTTGACTTGACTTGACTTGACTTGACTTGACTTGACTTGACTTGACTTGACTTGACTTGACTTGACTTGACTTGACTTGACTTGACTTGACTTGACTTGACTTGACTTGACTTGACTTGACTTGACTTGACTTGACTTGACTTGACTTGACTTGACTTGACTTGACTTGACTTGACTTGACTTGACTTGACTTGACTTGACTTGACTTGACTTGACTTGACTTGACTTGACTTGACTTGACTTGACTTGACTTGACTTGACTTGACTTGACTTGACTTGACTTGACTTGACTTGACTTGACTTGACTTGACTTGACTTGACTTGACTTGACTTGACTTGACTTGACTTGACTTGACTTGACTTGACTTGACTTGACTTGACTTGACTTGACTTGACTTGACTTGACTTGACTTGACTTGACTTGACTTGACTTGACTTGACTTGACTTGACTTGACTTGACTTGACTTGACTTGACTTGACTTGACTTGACTTGACTTGACTTGACTTGACTTGACTTGACTTGACTTGACTTGACTTGACTTGACTTGACTTGACTTGACTTGACTTGACTTGACTTGACTTGACTTGACTTGACTTGACTTGACTTGACTTGACTTGACTTGACTTGACTTGACTTGACTTGACTTGACTTGACTTGACTTGACTTGACTTGACTTGACTTGACTTGACTTGACTTGACTTGACTTGACTTGACTTGACTTGACTTGACTTGACTTGACTTGACTTGACTTGACTTGACTTGACTTGACTTGACTTGACTTGACTTGACTTGACTTGACTTGACTTGACTTGACTTGACTTGACTTGACTTGACTTGACTTGACTTGACTTGACTTGACTTGACTTGACTTGACTTGACTTGACTTGACTTGACTTGACTTGACTTGACTTGACTTGACTTGACTTGACTTGACTTGACTTGACTTGACTTGACTTGACTTGACTTGACTTGACTTGACTTGACTTGACTTGACTTGACTTGACTTGACTTGACTTGACTTGACTTGACTTGACTTGACTTGACTTGACTTGACTTGACTTGACTTGACTTGACTTGACTTGACTTGACTTGACTTGACTTGACTTGACTTGACTTGACTTGACTTGACTTGACTTGACTTGACTTGACTTGACTTGACTTGACTTGACTTGACTTGACTTGACTTGACTTGACTTGACTTGACTTGACTTGACTTGACTTGACTTGACTTGACTTGACTTGACTTGACTTGACTTGACTTGACTTGACTTGACTTGACTTGACTTGACTTGACTTGACTTGACTTGACTTGACTTGACTTGACTTGACTTGACTTGACTTGACTTGACTTGACTTGACTTGACTTGACTTGACTTGACTTGACTTGACTTGACTTGACTTGACTTGACTTGACTTGACTTGACTTGACTTGACTTGACTTGACTTGACTTGACTTGACTTGACTTGACTTGACTTGACTTGACTTGACTTGACTTGACTTGACTTGACTTGACTTGACTTGACTTGACTTGACTTGACTTGACTTGACTTGACTTGACTTGACTTGACTTGACTTGACTTGACTTGACTTGACTTGACTTGACTTGACTTGACTTGACTTGACTTGACTTGACTTGACTTGACTTGACTTGACTTGACTTGACTTGACTTGACTTGACTTGACTTGACTTGACTTGACTTGACTTGACTTGACTTGACTTGACTTGACTTGACTTGACTTGACTTGACTTGACTTGACTTGACTTGACTTGACTTGACTTGACTTGACTTGACTTGACTTGACTTGACTTGACTTGACTTGACTTGACTTGACTTGACTTGACTTGACTTGACTTGACTTGACTTGACTTGACTTGACTTGACTTGACTTGACTTGACTTGACTTGACTT
>CAKLPJ010000021.1:0-17635 GCA_922984085.1 Sicus ferrugineus | reverse complement strand
ACTTGACTTGACTTGACTTGACTTGACTTGACTTGACTTGACTTGACTTGACTTGACTTGACTTGACTTGACTTGACTTGACTTGACTTGACTTGACTTGACTTGACTTGACTTGACTTGACTTGACTTGACTTGACTTGACTTGACTTGACTTGACTTGACTTGACTTGACTTGACTTGACTTGACTTGACTTGACTTGACTTGACTTGACTTGACTTGACTTGACTTGACTTGACTTGACTTGACTTGACTTGACTTGACTTGACTTGACTTGACTTGACTTGACTTGACTTGACTTGACTTGACTTGACTTGACTTGACTTGACTTGACTTGACTTGACTTGACTTGACTTGACTTGACTTGACTTGACTTGACTTGACTTGACTTGACTTGACTTGACTTGACTTGACTTGACTTGACTTGACTTGACTTGACTTGACTTGACTTGACTTGACTTGACTTGACTTGACTTGACTTGACTTGACTTGACTTGACTTGACTTGACTTGACTTGACTTGACTTGACTTGACTTGACTTGACTTGACTTGACTTGACTTGACTTGACTTGACTTGACTTGACTTGACTTGACTTGACTTGACTTGACTTGACTTGACTTGACTTGACTTGACTTGACTTGACTTGACTTGACTTGACTTGACTTGACTTGACTTGACTTGACTTGACTTGACTTGACTTGACTTGACTTGACTTGACTTGACTTGACTTGACTTGACTTGACTTGACTTGACTTGACTTGACTTGACTTGACTTGACTTGACTTGACTTGACTTGACTTGACTTGACTTGACTTGACTTGACTTGACTTGACTTGACTTGACTTGACTTGACTTGACTTGACTTGACTTGACTTGACTTGACTTGACTTGACTTGACTTGACTTGACTTGACTTGACTTGACTTGACTTGACTTGACTTGACTTGACTTGACTTGACTTGACTTGACTTGACTTGACTTGACTTGACTTGACTTGACTTGACTTGACTTGACTTGACTTGACTTGACTTGACTTGACTTGACTTGACTTGACTTGACTTGACTTGACTTGACTTGACTTGACTTGACTTGACTTGACTTGACTTGACTTGACTTGACTTGACTTGACTTGACTTGACTTGACTTGACTTGACTTGACTTGACTTGACTTGACTTGACTTGACTTGACTTGACTTGACTTGACTTGACTTGACTTGACTTGACTTGACTTGACTTGACTTGACTTGACTTGACTTGACTTGACTTGACTTGACTTGACTTGACTTGACTTGACTTGACTTGACTTGACTTGACTTGACTTGACTTGACTTGACTTGACTTGACTTGACTTGACTTGACTTGACTTGACTTGACTTGACTTGACTTGACTTGACTTGACTTGACTTGACTTGACTTGACTTGACTTGACTTGACTTGACTTGACTTGACTTGACTTGACTTGACTTGACTTGACTTGACTTGACTTGACTTGACTTGACTTGACTTGACTTGACTTGACTTGACTTGACTTGACTTGACTTGACTTGACTTGACTTGACTTGACTTGACTTGACTTGACTTGACTTGACTTGACTTGACTTGACTTGACTTGACTTGACTTGACTTGACTTGACTTGACTTGACTTGACTTGACTTGACTTGACTTGACTTGACTTGACTTGACTTGACTTGACTTGACTTGACTTGACTTGACTTGACTTGACTTGACTTGACTTGACTTGACTTGACTTGACTTGACTTGACTTGACTTGACTTGACTTGACTTGACTTGACTTGACTTGACTTGACTTGACTTGACTTGACTTGACTTGACTTGACTTGACTTGACTTGACTTGACTTGACTTGACTTGACTTGACTTGACTTGACTTGACTTGACTTGACTTGACTTGACTTGACTTGACTTGACTTGACTTGACTTGACTTGACTTGACTTGACTTGACTTGACTTGACTTGACTTGACTTGACTTGACTTGACTTGACTTGACTTGACTTGACTTGACTTGACTTGACTTGACTTGACTTGACTTGACTTGACTTGACTTGACTTGACTTGACTTGACTTGACTTGACTTGACTTGACTTGACTTGACTTGACTTGACTTGACTTGACTTGACTTGACTTGACTTGACTTGACTTGACTTGACTTGACTTGACTTGACTTGACTTGACTTGACTTGACTTGACTTGACTTGACTTGACTTGACTTGACTTGACTTGACTTGACTTGACTTGACTTGACTTGACTTGACTTGACTTGACTTGACTTGACTTGACTTGACTTGACTTGACTTGACTTGACTTGACTTGACTTGACTTGACTTGACTTGACTTGACTTGACTTGACTTGACTTGACTTGACTTGACTTGACTTGACTTGACTTGACTTGACTTGACTTGACTTGACTTGACTTGACTTGACTTGACTTGACTTGACTTGACTTGACTTGACTTGACTTGACTTGACTTGACTTGACTTGACTTGACTTGACTTGACTTGACTTGACTTGACTTGACTTGACTTGACTTGACTTGACTTGACTTGACTTGACTTGACTTGACTTGACTTGACTTGACTTGACTTGACTTGACTTGACTTGACTTGACTTGACTTGACTTGACTTGACTTGACTTGACTTGACTTGACTTGACTTGACTTGACTTGACTTGACTTGACTTGACTTGACTTGACTTGACTTGACTTGACTTGACTTGACTTGACTTGACTTGACTTGACTTGACTTGACTTGACTTGACTTGACTTGACTTGACTTGACTTGACTTGACTTGACTTGACTTGACTTGACTTGACTTGACTTGACTTGACTTGACTTGACTTGACTTGACTTGACTTGACTTGACTTGACTTGACTTGACTTGACTTGACTTGACTTGACTTGACTTGACTTGACTTGACTTGACTTGACTTGACTTGACTTGACTTGACTTGACTTGACTTGACTTGACTTGACTTGACTTGACTTGACTTGACTTGACTTGACTTGACTTGACTTGACTTGACTTGACTTGACTTGACTTGACTTGACTTGACTTGACTTGACTTGACTTGACTTGACTTGACTTGACTTGACTTGACTTGACTTGACTTGACTTGACTTGACTTGACTTGACTTGACTTGACTTGACTTGACTTGACTTGACTTGACTTGACTTGACTTGACTTGACTTGACTTGACTTGACTTGACTTGACTTGACTTGATTGACTTGACTTGACTTGACTTGACTGGCTTGACTTGACTTGACTTGACTTGACTTGACTTGACTTGACTTGACTTGACTTGACTTGACTTGACTTGACTTGACTTGACTTGACTTGACTTGACTTGACTTGACTTGACTTGACTTGACTTGACTTGACTTGACTTGACTTGACTTGACTTGACTTGACTTGACTTGACTTGACTTGACTTGACTTGACTTGACTTGACTTGACTTGACTTGACTTGACTTGACTTGACTTGACTTGACTTGACTTGACTTGACTTGACTTGACTTGACTTGACTTGACTTGACTTGACTTGACTTGACTTGACTTGACTTGACTTGACTTGACTTGACTTGACTTGACTTGACTTGACTTGACTTGACTTGACTTGACTTGACTTGACTTGACTTGACTTGACTTGACTTGACTTGACTTGACTTGACTTGACTTGACTTGACTTGACTTGACTTGACTTGACTTGACTTGACTTGACTTGACTTGACTTGACTTGACTTGACTTGACTTGACTTGACTTGACTTGACTTGACTTGACTTGACTTGACTTGACTTGACTTGACTTGACTTGACTTGACTTGACTTGACTTGACTTGACTTGACTTGACTTGACTTGACTTGACTTGACTTGACTTGACTTGACTTGACTTGACTTGACTTGACTTGACTTGACTTGACTTGACTTGACTTGACTTGACTTGACTTGACTTGACTTGACTTGACTTGACTTGACTTGACTTGACTTGACTTGACTTGACTTGACTTGACTTGACTTGACTTGACTTGACTTGACTTGACTTGACTTGACTTGACTTGACTTGACTTGACTTGACTTGACTTGACTTGACTTGACTTGACTTGACTTGACTTGACTTGACTTGACTTGACTTGACTTGACTTGACTTGACTTGACTTGACTTGACTTGACTTGACTTGACTTGACTTGACTTGACTTGACTTGACTTGACTTGACTTGACTTGACTTGACTTGACTTGACTTGACTTGACTTGACTTGACTTGACTTGACTTGACTTGACTTGACTTGACTTGACTTGACTTGACTTGACTTGACTTGACTTGACTTGACTTGACTTGACTTGACTTGACTTGACTTGACTTGACTTGACTTGACTTGACTTGACTTGACTTGACTTGACTTGACTTGACTTGACTTGACTTGACTTGACTTGACTTGACTTGACTTGACTTGACTTGACTTGACTTGACTTGACTTGACTTGACTTGACTTGACTTGACTTGACTTGACTTGACTTGACTTGACTTGACTTGACTTGACTTGACTTGACTTGACTTGACTTGACTTGACTTGACTTGACTTGACTTGACTTGACTTGACTTGACTTGACTTGACTTGACTTGACTTGACTTGACTTGACTTGACTTGACTTGACTTGACTTGACTTGACTTGACTTGACTTGACTTGACTTGACTTGACTTGACTTGACTTGACTTGACTTGACTTGACTTGACTTGACTTGACTTGACTTGACTTGACTTGACTTGACTTGACTTGACTTGACTTGACTTGACTTGACTTGACTTGACTTGACTTGACTTGACTTGACTTGACTTGACTTGACTTGACTTGACTTGACTTGACTTGACTTGACTTGACTTGACTTGACTTGACTTGACTTGACTTGACTTGACTTGACTTGACTTGACTTGACTTGACTTGACTTGACTTGACTTGACTTGACTTGACTTGACTTGACTTGACTTGACTTGACTTGACTTGACTTGACTTGACTTGACTTGACTTGACTTGACTTGACTTGACTTGACTTGACTTGACTTGACTTGACTTGACTTGACTTGACTTGACTTGACTTGACTTGACTTGACTTGACTTGACTTGACTTGACTTGACTTGACTTGACTTGACTTGACTTGACTTGACTTGACTTGACTTGACTTGACTTGACTTGACTTGACTTGACTTGACTTGACTTGACTTGACTTGACTTGACTTGACTTGACTTGACTTGACTTGACTTGACTTGACTTGACTTGACTTGACTTGACTTGACTTGACTTGACTTGACTTGACTTGACTTGACTTGACTTGACTTGACTTGACTTGACTTGACTTGACTTGACTTGACTTGACTTGACTTGACTTGACTTGACTTGACTTGACTTGACTTGACTTGACTTGACTTGACTTGACTTGACTTGACTTGACTTGACTTGACTTGACTTGACTTGACTTGACTTGACTTGACTTGACTTGACTTGACTTGACTTGACTTGACTTGACTTGACTTGACTTGACTTGACTTGACTTGACTTGACTTGACTTGACTTGACTTGACTTGACTTGACTTGACTTGACTTGACTTGACTTGACTTGACTTGACTTGACTTGACTTGACTTGACTTGACTTGACTTGACTTGACTTGACTTGACTTGACTTGACTTGACTTGACTTGACTTGACTTGACTTGACTTGACTTGACTTGACTTGACTTGACTTGACTTGACTTGACTTGACTTGACTTGACTTGACTTGACTTGACTTGACTTGACTTGACTTGACTTGACTTGACTTGACTTGACTTGACTTGACTTGACTTGACTTGACTTGACTTGACTTGACTTGACTTGACTTGACTTGACTTGACTTGACTTGACTTGACTTGACTTGACTTGACTTGACTTGACTTGACTTGACTTGACTTGACTTGACTTGACTTGACTTGACTTGACTTGACTTGACTTGACTTGACTTGACTTGACTTGACTTGACTTGACTTGACTTGACTTGACTTGACTTGACTTGACTTGACTTGACTTGACTTGACTTGACTTGACTTGACTTGACTTGACTTGACTTGACTTGACTTGACTTGACTTGACTTGACTTGACTTGACTTGACTTGACTTGACTTGACTTGACTTGACTTGACTTGACTTGACTTGACTTGACTTGACTTGACTTGACTTGACTTGACTTGACTTGACTTGACTTGACTTGACTTGACTTGACTTGACTTGACTTGACTTGACTTGACTTGACTTGACTTGACTTGACTTGACTTGACTTGACTTGACTTGACTTGACTTGACTTGACTTGACTTGACTTGACTTGACTTGACTTGACTTGACTTGACTTGACTTGACTTGACTTGACTTGACTTGACTTGACTTGACTTGACTTGACTTGACTTGACTTGACTTGACTTGACTTGACTTGACTTGACTTGACTTGACTTGACTTGACTTGACTTGACTTGACTTGACTTGACTTGACTTGACTTGACTTGACTTGACTTGACTTGACTTGACTTGACTTGACTTGACTTGACTTGACTTGACTTGACTTGACTTGACTTGACTTGACTTGACTTGACTTGACTTGACTTGACTTGACTTGACTTGACTTGACTTGACTTGACTTGACTTGACTTGACTTGACTTGACTTGACTTGACTTGACTTGACTTGACTTGACTTGACTTGACTTGACTTGACTTGACTTGACTTGACTTGACTTGACTTGACTTGACTTGACTTGACTTGACTTGACTTGACTTGACTTGACTTGACTTGACTTGACTTGACTTGACTTGACTTGACTTGACTTGACTTGACTTGACTTGACTTGACTTGACTTGACTTGACTTGACTTGACTTGACTTGACTTGACTTGACTTGACTTGACTTGACTTGACTTGACTTGACTTGACTTGACTTGACTTGACTTGACTTGACTTGACTTGACTTGACTTGACTTGACTTGACTTGACTTGACTTGACTTGACTTGACTTGACTTGACTTGACTTGACTTGACTTGACTTGACTTGACTTGACTTGACTTGACTTGACTTGACTTGACTTGACTTGACTTGACTTGACTTGACTTGACTTGACTTGACTTGACTTGACTTGACTTGACTTGACTTGACTTGACTTGACTTGACTTGACTTGACTTGACTTGACTTGACTTGACTTGACTTGACTTGACTTGACTTGACTTGACTTGACTTGACTTGACTTGACTTGACTTGACTTGACTTGACTTGACTTGACTTGACTTGACTTGACTTGACTTGACTTGACTTGACTTGACTTGACTTGACTTGACTTGACTTGACTTGACTTGACTTGACTTGACTTGACTTGACTTGACTTGACTTGACTTGACTTGACTTGACTTGACTTGACTTGACTTGACTTGACTTGACTTGACTTGACTTGACTTGACTTGACTTGACTTGACTTGACTTGACTTGACTTGACTTGACTTGACTTGACTTGACTTGACTTGACTTGACTTGACTTGACTTGACTTGACTTGACTTGACTTGACTTGACTTGACTTGACTTGACTTGACTTGACTTGACTTGACTTGACTTGACTTGACTTGACTTGACTTGACTTGACTTGACTTGACTTGACTTGACTTGACTTGACTTGACTTGACTTGACTTGACTTGACTTGACTTGACTTGACTTGACTTGACTTGACTTGACTTGACTTGACTTGACTTGACTTGACTTGACTTGACTTGACTTGACTTGACTTGACTTGACTTGACTTGACTTGACTTGACTTGACTTGACTTGACTTGACTTGACTTGACTTGACTTGACTTGACTTGACTTGACTTGACTTGACTTGACTTGACTTGACTTGACTTGACTTGACTTGACTTGACTTGACTTGACTTGACTTGACTTGACTTGACTTGACTTGACTTGACTTGACTTGACTTGACTTGACTTGACTTGACTTGACTTGACTTGACTTGACTTGACTTGACTTGACTTGACTTGACTTGACTTGACTTGACTTGACTTGACTTGACTTGACTTGACTTGACTTGACTTGACTTGACTTGACTTGACTTGACTTGACTTGACTTGACTTGACTTGACTTGACTTGACTTGACTTGACTTGACTTGACTTGACTTGACTTGACTTGACTTGACTTGACTTGACTTGACTTGACTTGACTTGACTTGACTTGACTTGACTTGACTTGACTTGACTTGACTTGACTTGACTTGACTTGACTTGACTTGACTTGACTTGACTTGACTTGACTTGACTTGACTTGACTTGACTTGACTTGACTTGACTTGACTTGACTTGACTTGACTTGACTTGACTTGACTTGACTTGACTTGACTTGACTTGACTTGACTTGACTTGACTTGACTTGACTTGACTTGACTTGACTTGACTTGACTTGACTTGACTTGACTTGACTTGACTTGACTTGACTTGACTTGACTTGACTTGACTTGACTTGACTTGACTTGACTTGACTTGACTTGACTTGACTTGACTTGACTTGACTTGACTTGACTTGACTTGACTTGACTTGACTTGACTTGACTTGACTTGACTTGACTTGACTTGACTTGACTTGACTTGACTTGACTTGACTTGACTTGACTTGACTTGACTTGACTTGACTTGACTTGACTTGACTTGACTTGACTTGACTTGACTTGACTTGACTTGACTTGACTTGACTTGACTTGACTTGACTTGACTTGACTTGACTTGACTTGACTTGACTTGACTTGACTTGACTTGACTTGACTTGACTTGACTTGACTTGACTTGACTTGACTTGACTTGACTTGACTTGACTTGACTTGACTTGACTTGACTTGACTTGACTTGACTTGACTTGACTTGACTTGACTTGACTTGACTTGACTTGACTTGACTTGACTTGACTTGACTTGACTTGACTTGACTTGACTTGACTTGACTTGACTTGACTTGACTTGACTTGACTTGACTTGACTTGACTTGACTTGACTTGACTTGACTTGACTTGACTTGACTTGACTTGACTTGACTTGACTTGACTTGACTTGACTTGACTTGACTTGACTTGACTTGACTTGACTTGACTTGACTTGACTTGACTTGACTTGACTTGACTTGACTTGACTTGACTTGACTTGACTTGACTTGACTTGACTTGACTTGACTTGACTTGACTTGACTTGACTTGACTTGACTTGACTTGACTTGACTTGACTTGACTTGACTTGACTTGACTTGACTTGACTTGACTTGACTTGACTTGACTTGACTTGACTTGACTTGACTTGACTTGACTTGACTTGACTTGACTTGACTTGACTTGACTTGACTTGACTTGACTTGACTTGACTTGACTTGACTTGACTTGACTTGACTTGACTTGACTTGACTTGACTTGACTTGACTTGACTTGACTTGACTTGACTTGACTTGACTTGACTTGACTTGACTTGACTTGACTTGACTTGACTTGACTTGACTTGACTTGACTTGACTTGACTTGACTTGACTTGACTTGACTTGACTTGACTTGACTTGACTTGACTTGACTTGACTTGACTTGACTTGACTTGACTTGACTTGACTTGACTTGACTTGACTTGACTTGACTTGACTTGACTTGACTTGACTTGACTTGACTTGACTTGACTTGACTTGACTTGACTTGACTTGACTTGACTTGACTTGACTTGACTTGACTTGACTTGACTTGACTTGACTTGACTTGACTTGACTTGACTTGACTTGACTTGACTTGACTTGACTTGACTTGACTTGACTTGACTTGACTTGACTTGACTTGACTTGACTTGACTTGACTTGACTTGACTTGACTTGACTTGACTTGACTTGACTTGACTTGACTTGACTTGACTTGACTTGACTTGACTTGACTTGACTTGACTTGACTTGACTTGACTTGACTTGACTTGACTTGACTTGACTTGACTTGACTTGACTTGACTTGACTTGACTTGACTTGACTTGACTTGACTTGACTTGACTTGACTTGACTTGACTTGACTTGACTTGACTTGACTTGACTTGACTTGACTTGACTTGACTTGACTTGACTTGACTTGACTTGACTTGACTTGACTTGACTTGACTTGACTTGACTTGACTTGACTTGACTTGACTTGACTTGACTTGACTTGACTTGACTTGACTTGACTTGACTTGACTTGACTTGACTTGACTTGACTTGACTTGACTTGACTTGACTTGACTTGACTTGACTTGACTTGACTTGACTTGACTTGACTTGACTTGACTTGACTTGACTTGACTTGACTTGACTTGACTTGACTTGACTTGACTTGACTTGACTTGACTTGACTTGACTTGACTTGACTTGACTTGACTTGACTTGACTTGACTTGACTTGACTTGACTTGACTTGACTTGACTTGACTTGACTTGACTTGACTTGACTTGACTTGACTTGACTTGACTTGACTTGACTTGACTTGACTTGACTTGACTTGACTTGACTTGACTTGACTTGACTTGACTTGACTTGACTTGACTTGACTTGACTTGACTTGACTTGACTTGACTTGACTTGACTTGACTTGACTTGACTTGACTTGACTTGACTTGACTTGACTTGACTTGACTTGACTTGACTTGACTTGACTTGACTTGACTTGACTTGACTTGACTTGACTTGACTTGACTTGACTTGACTTGACTTGACTTGACTTGACTTGACTTGACTTGACTTGACTTGACTTGACTTGACTTGACTTGACTTGACTTGACTTGACTTGACTTGACTTGACTTGACTTGACTTGACTTGACTTGACTTGACTTGACTTGACTTGACTTGACTTGACTTGACTTGACTTGACTTGACTTGACTTGACTTGACTTGACTTGACTTGACTTGACTTGACTTGACTTGACTTGACTTGACTTGACTTGACTTGACTTGACTTGACTTGACTTGACTTGACTTGACTTGACTTGACTTGACTTGACTTGACTTGACTTGACTTGACTTGACTTGACTTGACTTGACTTGACTTGACTTGACTTGACTTGACTTGACTTGACTTGACTTGACTTGACTTGACTTGACTTGACTTGACTTGACTTGACTTGACTTGACTTGACTTGACTTGACTTGACTTGACTTGACTTGACTTGACTTGACTTGACTTGACTTGACTTGACTTGACTTGACTTGACTTGACTTGACTTGACTTGACTTGACTTGACTTGACTTGACTTGACTTGACTTGACTTGACTTGACTTGACTTGACTTGACTTGACTTGACTTGACTTGACTTGACTTGACTTGACTTGACTTGACTTGACTTGACTTGACTTGACTTGACTTGACTTGACTTGACTTGACTTGACTTGACTTGACTTGACTTGACTTGACTTGACTTGACTTGACTTGACTTGACTTGACTTGACTTGACTTGACTTGACTTGACTTGACTTGACTTGACTTGACTTGACTTGACTTGACTTGACTTGACTTGACTTGACTTGACTTGACTTGACTTGACTTGACTTGACTTGACTTGACTTGACTTGACTTGACTTGACTTGACTTGACTTGACTTGACTTGACTTGACTTGACTTGACTTGACTTGACTTGACTTGACTTGACTTGACTTGACTTGACTTGACTTGACTTGACTTGACTTGACTTGACTTGACTTGACTTGACTTGACTTGACTTGACTTGACTTGACTTGACTTGACTTGACTTGACTTGACTTGACTTGACTTGACTTGACTTGACTTGACTTGACTTGACTTGACTTGACTTGACTTGACTTGACTTGACTTGACTTGACTTGACTTGACTTGACTTGACTTGACTTGACTTGACTTGACTTGACTTGACTTGACTTGACTTGACTTGACTTGACTTGACTTGACTTGACTTGACTTGACTTGACTTGACTTGACTTGACTTGACTTGACTTGACTTGACTTGACTTGACTTGACTTGACTTGACTTGACTTGACTTGACTTGACTTGACTTGACTTGACTTGACTTGACTTGACTTGACTTGACTTGACTTGACTTGACTTGACTTGACTTGACTTGACTTGACTTGACTTGACTTGACTTGACTTGACTTGACTTGACTTGACTTGACTTGACTTGACTTGACTTGACTTGACTTGACTTGACTTGACTTGACTTGACTTGACTTGACTTGACTTGACTTGACTTGACTTGACTTGACTTGACTTGACTTGACTTGACTTGACTTGACTTGACTTGACTTGACTTGAC
Organism: Sicus ferrugineus; assembly: GCA_922984085.1. Taxonomy (NCBI): domain Eukaryota; kingdom Metazoa; phylum Arthropoda; class Insecta; order Diptera; family Conopidae; genus Sicus; species Sicus ferrugineus. Next base: position 5,285 of record CAKLPJ010000021.1, on the reverse strand, counting down.
TTGACTTGACTTGACTTGACTTGACTTGACTTGACTTGACTTGACTTGACTTGACTTGACTTGACTTGACTTGACTTGACTTGACTTGACTTGACTTGACTTGACTTGACTTGACTTGACTTGACTTGACTTGACTTGACTTGACTTGACTTGACTTGACTTGACTTGACTTGACTTGACTTGACTTGACTTGACTTGACTTGACTTGACTTGACTTGACTTGACTTGACTTGACTTGACTTGACTTGACTTGACTTGACTTGACTTGACTTGACTTGACTTGACTTGACTTGACTTGACTTGACTTGACTTGACTTGACTTGACTTGACTTGACTTGACTTGACTTGACTTGACTTGACTTGACTTGACTTGACTTGACTTGACTTGACTTGACTTGACTTGACTTGACTTGACTTGACTTGACTTGACTTGACTTGACTTGACTTGACTTGACTTGACTTGACTTGACTTGACTTGACTTGACTTGACTTGACTTGACTTGACTTGACTTGACTTGACTTGACTTGACTTGACTTGACTTGACTTGACTTGACTTGACTTGACTTGACTTGACTTGACTTGACTTGACTTGACTTGACTTGACTTGACTTGACTTGACTTGACTTGACTTGACTTGACTTGACTTGACTTGACTTGACTTGACTTGACTTGACTTGACTTGACTTGACTTGACTTGACTTGACTTGACTTGACTTGACTTGACTTGACTTGACTTGACTTGACTTGACTTGACTTGACTTGACTTGACTTGACTTGACTTGACTTGACTTGACTTGACTTGACTTGACTTGACTTGACTTGACTTGACTTGACTTGACTTGACTTGACTTGACTTGACTTGACTTGACTTGACTTGACTTGACTTGACTTGACTTGACTTGACTTGACTTGACTTGACTTGACTTGACTTGACTTGACTTGACTTGACTTGACTTGACTTGACTTGACTTGACTTGACTTGACTTGACTTGACTTGACTTGACTTGACTTGACTTGACTTGACTTGACTTGACTTGACTTGACTTGACTTGACTTGACTTGACTTGACTTGACTTGACTTGACTTGACTTGACTTGACTTGACTTGACTTGACTTGACTTGACTTGACTTGACTTGACTTGACTTGACTTGACTTGACTTGACTTGACTTGACTTGACTTGACTTGACTTGACTTGACTTGACTTGACTTGACTTGACTTGACTTGACTTGACTTGACTTGACTTGACTTGACTTGACTTGACTTGACTTGACTTGACTTGACTTGACTTGACTTGACTTGACTTGACTTGACTTGACTTGACTTGACTTGACTTGACTTGACTTGACTTGACTTGACTTGACTTGACTTGACTTGACTTGACTTGACTTGACTTGACTTGACTTGACTTGACTTGACTTGACTTGACTTGACTTGACTTGACTTGACTTGACTTGACTTGACTTGACTTGACTTGACTTGACTTGACTTGACTTGACTTGACTTGACTTGACTTGACTTGACTTGACTTGACTTGACTTGACTTGACTTGACTTGACTTGACTTGACTTGACTTGACTTGACTTGACTTGACTTGACTTGACTTGACTTGACTTGACTTGACTTGACTTGACTTGACTTGACTTGACTTGACTTGACTTGACTTGACTTGACTTGACTTGACTTGACTTGACTTGACTTGACTTGACTTGACTTGACTTGACTTGACTTGACTTGACTTGACTTGACTTGACTTGACTTGACTTGACTTGACTTGACTTGACTTGACTTGACTTGACTTGACTTGACTTGACTTGACTTGACTTGACTTGACTTGACTTGACTTGACTTGACTTGACTTGACTTGACTTGACTTGACTTGACTTGACTTGACTTGACTTGACTTGACTTGACTTGACTTGACTTGACTTGACTTGACTTGACTTGACTTGACTTGACTTGACTTGACTTGACTTGACTTGACTTGACTTGACTTGACTTGACTTGACTTGACTTGACTTGACTTGACTTGACTTGACTTGACTTGACTTGACTTGACTTGACTTGACTTGACTTGACTTGACTTGACTTGACTTGACTTGACTTGACTTGACTTGACTTGACTTGACTTGACTTGACTTGACTTGACTTGACTTGACTTGACTTGACTTGACTTGACTTGACTTGACTTGACTTGACTTGACTTGACTTGACTTGACTTGACTTGACTTGACTTGACTTGACTTGACTTGACTTGACTTGACTTGACTTGACTTGACTTGACTTGACTTGACTTGACTTGACTTGACTTGACTTGACTTGACTTGACTTGACTTGACTTGACTTGACTTGACTTGACTTGACTTGACTTGACTTGACTTGACTTGACTTGACTTGACTTGACTTGACTTGACTTGACTTGACTTGACTTGACTTGACTTGACTTGACTTGACTTGACTTGACTTGACTTGACTTGACTTGACTTGACTTGACTTGACTTGACTTGACTTGACTTGACTTGACTTGACTTGACTTGACTTGACTTGACTTGACTTGACTTGACTTGACTTGACTTGACTTGACTTGACTTGACTTGACTTGACTTGACTTGACTTGACTTGACTTGACTTGACTTGACTTGACTTGACTTGACTTGACTTGACTTGACTTGACTTGACTTGACTTGACTTGACTTGACTTGACTTGACTTGACTTGACTTGACTTGACTTGACTTGACTTGACTTGACTTGACTTGACTTGACTTGACTTGACTTGACTTGACTTGACTTGACTTGACTTGACTTGACTTGACTTGACTTGACTTGACTTGACTTGACTTGACTTGACTTGACTTGACTTGACTTGACTTGACTTGACTTGACTTGACTTGACTTGACTTGACTTGACTTGACTTGACTTGACTTGACTTGACTTGACTTGACTTGACTTGACTTGACTTGACTTGACTTGACTTGACTTGACTTGACTTGACTTGACTTGACTTGACTTGACTTGACTTGACTTGACTTGACTTGACTTGACTTGACTTGACTTGACTTGACTTGACTTGACTTGACTTGACTTGACTTGACTTGACTTGACTTGACTTGACTTGACTTGACTTGACTTGACTTGACTTGACTTGACTTGACTTGACTTGACTTGACTTGACTTGACTTGACTTGACTTGACTTGACTTGACTTGACTTGACTTGACTTGACTTGACTTGACTTGACTTGACTTGACTTGACTTGACTTGACTTGACTTGACTTGACTTGACTTGACTTGACTTGACTTGACTTGACTTGACTTGACTTGACTTGACTTGACTTGACTTGACTTGACTTGACTTGACTTGACTTGACTTGACTTGACTTGACTTGACTTGACTTGACTTGACTTGACTTGACTTGACTTGACTTGACTTGACTTGACTTGACTTGACTTGACTTGACTTGACTTGACTTGACTTGACTTGACTTGACTTGACTTGACTTGACTTGACTTGACTTGACTTGACTTGACTTGACTTGACTTGACTTGACTTGACTTGACTTGACTTGACTTGACTTGACTTGACTTGACTTGACTTGACTTGACTTGACTTGACTTGACTTGACTTGACTTGACTTGACTTGACTTGACTTGACTTGACTTGACTTGACTTGACTTGACTTGACTTGACTTGACTTGACTTGACTTGACTTGACTTGACTTGACTTGACTTGACTTGACTTGACTTGACTTGACTTGACTTGACTTGACTTGACTTGACTTGACTTGACTTGACTTGACTTGACTTGACTTGACTTGACTTGACTTGACTTGACTTGACTTGACTTGACTTGACTTGACTTGACTTGACTTGACTTGACTTGACTTGACTTGACTTGACTTGACTTGACTTGACTTGACTTGACTTGACTTGACTTGACTTGACTTGACTTGACTTGACTTGACTTGACTTGACTTGACTTGACTTGACTTGACTTGACTTGACTTGACTTGACTTGACTTGACTTGACTTGACTTGACTTGACTTGACTTGACTTGACTTGACTTGACTTGACTTGACTTGACTTGACTTGACTTGACTTGACTTGACTTGACTTGACTTGACTTGACTTGACTTGACTTGACTTGACTTGACTTGACTTGACTTGACTTGACTTGACTTGACTTGACTTGACTTGACTTGACTTGACTTGACTTGACTTGACTTGACTTGACTTGACTTGACTTGACTTGACTTGACTTGACTTGACTTGACTTGACTTGACTTGACTTGACTTGACTTGACTTGACTTGACTTGACTTGACTTGACTTGACTTGACTTGACTTGACTTGACTTGACTTGACTTGACTTGACTTGACTTGACTTGACTTGACTTGACTTGACTTGACTTGACTTGACTTGACTTGACTTGACTTGACTTGACTTGACTTGACTTGACTTGACTTGACTTGACTTGACTTGACTTGACTTGACTTGACTTGACTTGACTTGACTTGACTTGACTTGACTTGACTTGACTTGACTTGACTTGACTTGACTTGACTTGACTTGACTTGACTTGACTTGACTTGACTTGACTTGACTTGACTTGACTTGACTTGACTTGACTTGACTTGACTTGACTTGACTTGACTTGACTTGACTTGACTTGACTTGACTTGACTTGACTTGACTTGACTTGACTTGACTTGACTTGACTTGACTTGACTTGACTTGACTTGACTTGACTTGACTTGACTTGACTTGACTTGACTTGACTTGACTTGACTTGACTTGACTTGACTTGACTTGACTTGACTTGACTTGACTTGACTTGACTTGACTTGACTTGACTTGACTTGACTTGACTTGACTTGACTTGACTTGACTTGACTTGACTTGACTTGACTTGACTTGACTTGACTTGACTTGACTTGACTTGACTTGACTTGACTTGACTTGACTTGACTTGACTTGACTTGACTTGACTTGACTTGACTTGACTTGACTTGACTTGACTTGACTTGACTTGACTTGACTTGACTTGACTTGACTTGACTTGACTTGACTTGACTTGACTTGACTTGACTTGACTTGACTTGACTTGACTTGACTTGACTTGACTTGACTTGACTTGACTTGACTTGACTTGACTTGACTTGACTTGACTTGACTTGACTTGACTTGACTTGACTTGACTTGACTTGACTTGACTTGACTTGACTTGACTTGACTTGACTTGACTTGACTTGACTTGACTTGACTTGACTTGACTTGACTTGAC
>CAKLPJ010000020.1:10000-18119 GCA_922984085.1 Sicus ferrugineus | reverse complement strand
AAGTCAAGTCAAGTCAAGTCAAGTCAAGTCAAGTCAAGTCAAGTCAAGTCAAGTCAAGTCAAGTCAAGTCAAGTCAAGTCAAGTCAAGTCAAGTCAAGTCAAGTCAAGTCAAGTCAAGTCAAGTCAAGTCAAGTCAAGTCAAGTCAAGTCAAGTCAAGTAAGTCAAGTCAAGTCAAGTCAAGTCAAGTCAAGTCAAGTCAAGTCAAGTCAAGTCAAGTCAAGTCAAGTCAAGTCAAGTCAAGTCAAGTCAAGTCAAGTCAAGTCAAGTCAAGTCAAGTCAAGTCAAGTCAAGTCAAGTCAAGTCAAGTCAAGTCAAGTCAAGTCAAGTCAAGTCAAGTCAAGTCAAGTCAAGTCAAGTCAAGTCAAGTCAAGTCAAGTCAAGTCAAGTCAAGTCAAGTCAAGTCAAGTCAAGTCAAGTCAAGTCAAGTCAAGTCAAGTCAAGTCAAGTCAAGTCAAGTCAAGTCAAGTCAAGTCAAGTCAAGTCAAGTCAAGTCAAGTCAAGTCAAGTCAAGTCAAGTCAAGTCAAGTCAAGTCAAGTCAAGTCAAGTCAAGTCAAGTCAAGTCAAGTCAAGTCAAGTCAAGTCAAGTCAAGTCAAGTCAAGTCAAGTCAAGTCAAGTCAAGTCAAGTCAAGTCAAGTCAAGTCAAGTCAAGTCAAGTCAAGTCAAGTCAAGTCAAGTCAAGTCAAGTCAAGTCAAGTCAAGTCAAGTCAAGTCAAGTCAAGTCAAGTCAAGTCAAGTCAAGTCAAGTCAAGTCAAGTCAAGTCAATCAAGTCAAGTCAAGTCAAGTCAAGTCAAGTCAAGTCAAGTCAAGTCAAGTCAAGTCAAGTCAAGTCAAGTCAAGTCAAGTCAAGTCAAGTCAAGTCAAGTCAAGTCAAGTCAAGTCAAGTCAAGTCAAGTCAAGTCAAGTCAAGTCAAGTCAAGTCAAGTCAAGTCAAGTCAAGTCAAGTCAAGTCAAGTCAAGTCAAGTCAAGTCAAGTCAAGTCAAGTCAAGTCAAGTCAAGTCAAGTCAAGTCAAGTCAAGTCAAGTCAAGTCAAGTCAAGTCAAGTCAAGTCAAGTCAAGTCAAGTCAAGTCAAGTCAAGTCAAGTCAAGTCAAGTCAAGTCAGTCAAGTCAAGTCAAGTCAAGTCAAGTCAAGTCAAGTCAAGTCAAGTCAAGTCAAGTCAGTCAAGTCAAGTCAAGTCAAGTCAAGTCAAGTCAAGTCAAGTCAAGTCAAGTCAAGTCAAGTCAAGTCAAGTCAAGTCAAGTCAAGTCAAGTCAAGTCAAGTCAAGTCAAGTCAAGTCAAGTCAAGTCAAGTCAAGTCAAGTCAAGTCAAGTCAAGTCAAGTCAAGTCAAGTCAAGTCAAGTCAAGTCAAGTCAAGTCAAGTCAAGTCAAGTCAAGTCAAGTCAAGTCAAGTCAAGTCAGTCAAGTCAAGTCAAGTCAAGTCAAGTCAAGTCAAGTCAAGTCAAGTCAAGTCAAGTCAAGTCAAGTCAAGTCAAGTCAAGTCAAGTCAAGTCAAGTCAAGTCAAGTCAAGTCAAGTCAAGTCAAGTCAAGTCAAGTCAAGTCAAGTCAAGTCAAGTCAAGTCAAGTCAAGTCAAGTCAAGTCAAGTCAAGTCAAGTCAAGTCAAGTCAAGTCAAGTCAAGTCAAGTCAAGTCAAGTCAAGTCAAGTCAAGTCAAGTCAAGTCAAGTCAAGTCAAGTCAAGTCAAGTCAAGTCAAGTCAAGTCAAGTCAAGTCAAGTCAAGTCAAGTCAAGTCAAGTCAAGTCAAGTCAAGTCAAGTCAAGTCAAGTCAAGTCAAGTCAAGTCAAGTCAAGTCAAGTCAAGTCAAGTCAAGTCAAGTCAAGTCAAGTCAAGTCAAGTCAAGTCAAGTCAAGTCAAGTCAAGTCAAGTCAAGTCAAGTCAAGTCAAGTCAAGTCAAGTCAAGTCAAGTCAAGTCAAGTCAAGTCAAGTCAAGTCAAGTCAAGTCAAGTCAGTCAAGTCAAGTCAAGTCAAGTCAAGTCAAGTCAAGTCAAGTCAAGTCAAGTCAAGTCAAGTCAAGTCAAGTCAAGTCAAGTCAAGTCAAGTCAAGTCAAGTCAAGTCAAGTCAAGTCAAGTCAAGTCAAGTCAAGTCAAGTCAAGTCAAGTCAAGTCAAGTCAAGTCAAGTCAAGTCAAGTCAAGTCAAGTCAAGTCAAGTCAAGTCAAGTCAAGTCAAGTCAAGTCAAGTCAAGTCAAGTCAAGTAAGTCAAGTCAAGTCAAGTCAAGTCAAGTCAAGTCAAGTCAAGTCAAGTCAAGTCAAGTCAAGTCAAGTCAAGTCAAGTCAAGTCAAGTCAAGTCAAGTCAAGTCAAGTCAGTCAAGTCAAGTCAAGTCAAGTCAAGTCAAGTCAGTCAAGTCAAGTCAAGTCAAGTCAAGTCAAGTCAAGTCAAGTCAAGTCAAGTCAAGTCAAGTCAAGTCAAGTCAAGTCAAGTCAAGTCAAGTCAAGTCAAGTCAAGTCAAGTCAAGTCAAGTCAAGTCAAGTCAAGTCAAGTCAAGTCAAGTCAAGTCAAGTCAAGTCAAGTCAAGTCAAGTCAAGTCAAGTCAAGTCAAGTCAAGTCAAGTCAAGTCAAGTCAAGTCAAGTCAAGTCAAGTCAAGTCAAGTCAAGTCAAGTCAAGTCAAGTCAAGTCAAGTCAAGTCAAGTCAAGTCAAGTCAAGTCAAGTCAAGTCAAGTCAAGTCAAGTCAAGTCAAGTCAAGTCAAGTCAAGTCAAGTCAAGTCAAGTCAAGTCAAGTCAAGTCAAGTCAAGTCAAGTCAAGTCAAGTCAAGTCAAGTCAAGTCAAGTCAGTCAAGTCAAGTCAAGTCAAGTCAAGTCAAGTCAAGTCAAGTCAAGTCAAGTCAAGTCAAGTCAAGTCAAGTCAAGTCAAGTCAAGTCAAGTCAAGTCAAGTCAAGTCAAGTCAAGTCAAGTCAAGTCAAGTCAAGTCAAGTCAAGCCAGTCAAGTCAAGTCAAGTCAAGTCAAGTCAAGTCAAGTCAAGTCAAGTCAAGTCAAGTCAAGTCAAGTCAAGTCAAGTCAAGTCAAGTCAAGTCAAGTCAAGTCAAGTCAAGTCAAGTCAAGTCAAGTCAAGTCAAGTCAAGTCAAGTCAAGTCAAGTCAAGTCAAGTCAAGTCAAGTCAAGTCAAGTCAAGTCAAGTCAAGTCAAGTCAAGTCAAGTCAAGTCAAGTCAAGTCAAGTCAAGTCAAGTCAAGTCAAGTCAAGTCAAGTCAAGTCAAGTCAAGTCAAGTCAAGTCAAGTCAAGTCAAGTCAAGTCAGTCAAGTCAAGTCAAGTCAAGTCAAGTCAAGTCAAGTCAAGTCAAGTCAAGTCAAGTCAAGTCAAGTCAAGTCAAGTCAAGTCAAGTCAAGTCAAGTCAAGTCAAGTCAAGTCAAGTCAAGTCAAGTCAAGTCAAGTCAAGTCAAGTCAAGTCAAGTCAAGTCAAGTCAAGTCAAGTCAAGTCAAGTCAAGTCAAGTCAAGTCAAGTCAAGTCAAGTCAAGTCAAGTCAAGTCAAGTCAAGTCAAGTCAAGTCAAGTCAAGTCAAGTCAAGTCAAGTCAAGTCAAGTCAAGTCAAGTCAAGTCAAGTCAGTCAAGTCAAGTCAAGTCAAGTCAGTCAAGTCAAGTCAAGTCAAGTCAAGTCAAGTCAAGTCAAGTCAAGTCAAGTCAAGTCAAGTCAAGTCAAGTCAAGTCAAGTCAAGTCAAGTCAAGTCAAGTCAAGTCAAGTCAAGTCAAGTCAAGTCAAGTCAAGTCAAGTCAAGTCAGTCAAGTCAAGTCAAGTCAAGTCAAGTCAAGTCAAGTCAAGTCAAGTCAAGTCAAGTCAAGTCAAGTCAAGTCAAGTCAAGTCAAGTCAAGTCAAGTCAAGTCAAGTCAAGTCAAGTCAAGTCAAGTCAAGTCAAGTCAAGTCAAGTCAAGTCAAGTCAAGTCAAGTCAAGTCAAGTCAAGTCAAGTCAAGTCAAGTCAAGTCAAGTCAAGTCAAGTCAAGTCAAGTCAAGTCAAGTCAAGTCAAGTCAAGTCAAGTCAAGTCAAGTCAAGTCAAGTCAAGTCAAGTCAAGTCAAGTCAAGTCAAGTCAAGTCAAGTCAAGTCAAGTCAAGTCAAGTCAAGTCAAGTCAAGTCAAGTCAAGTCAAGTCAAGTCAAGTCAAGTCAAGTCAAGTCAAGTCAAGTCAAGTCAAGTCAAGTCAAGTCAAGTCAAGTCAAGTCAAGTCAAGTCAAGTCAAGTCAAGTCAAGTCAAGTCAAGTCAAGTCAAGTCAAGTCAAGTCAAGTCAAGTCAAGTCAAGTCAAGTCAAGTCAAGTCAAGTCAAGTCAAGTCAAGTCAAGTCAAGTCAAGTCAAGTCAAGTCCAAGTCAAGTCAAGTCAAGTCAAGTCAAGTCAAGTCAAGTCAAGTCAAGTCAAGTCAAGTCAAGTCAAGTCAAGTCAAGTCAAGTCAAGTCAAGTCAAGTCAAGTCAAGTCAAGTCAAGTCAAGTCAAGTCAAGTCAAGTCAAGTCAAGTCAAGTCAAGTCAAGTCAAGTCAAGTCAAGTCAAGTCAAGTCAAGTCAAGTCAAGTCAAGTCAAGTCAAGTCAAGTCAAGTCAAGTCAAGTCAAGTCAAGTCAAGTCAAGTCAAGTCAAGTCAAGTCAAGTCAAGTCAAGTCAAGTCAAGTCAAGTCAAGTCAAGTCAAGTCAAGTCAAGTCAAGTCAAGTCAAGTCAAGTCAAGTCAAGTCAAGTCAAGTCAAGTCAAGTCAAGTCAAGTCAAGTCAAGTCAAGTCAAGTCAAGTCAAGTCAAGTCAAGTCAAGTCAAGTCAGTCAAGTCAAGTCAAGTCAAGTCAAGTCAAGTCAAGTCAAGTCAAGTCAAGTCAAGTCCAAGTCAAGTCAAGTCAAGTCAAGTCAAGTCAAGTCAAGTCAAGTCAAGTCAAGTCAAGTCAAGTCAAGTCAAGTCAAGTCAAGTCAAGTCAAGTCAAGTCAAGTCAAGTCAAGTCAAGTCAAGTCAAGTCAAGTCAAGTCAAGTCAAGTCAAGTCAAGTCAAGTCAAGTCAAGTCAAGTCAAGTCAAGTCAAGTCAAGTCAAGTCAAGTCAAGTCAAGTCAAGTCAAGTCAAGTCAAGTCAAGTCAAGTCAAGTCAAGTCAGTCAAGTCAAGTCAAGTCAAGTCAAGTCAAGTCAAGTCAAGTCAAGTCAAGTCAAGTCAAGTCAAGTCAAGTCAAGTCAAGTCAAGTCAAGTCAAGTCAAGTCAAGTCAAGTCAAGTCAAGTCAAGTCAAGTCAAGTCAAGTCAGTCAAGTCAAGTCAAGTCAAGTCAAGTCAGTCAAGTCAAGTCAAGTCAAGTCAAGTCAAGTCAAGTCAAGTCAAGTCAAGTCAAGTCAAGTCAAGTCAAGTCAAGTCAAGTCAAGTCAAGTCAAGTCAAGTCAAGTCAAGTCAAGTCAAGTCAAGTCAAGTCAAGTCAAGTCAAGTCAAGTCAAGTCAAGTCAAGTCAAGTCAAGTCAAGTCAAGTCAAGTCAAGTCAAGTCAAGTCAAGTCAAGTCAAGTCAAGTCAAGTCAAGTCAAGTCAAGTCAAGTCAAGTCAAGTCAAGTCAAGTCAAGTCAAGTCAAGTCAAGTCAAGTCAAGTCAAGTCAAGTCAAGTCAAGTCAAGTCAAGTCAAGTCAAGTCAAGTCAAGTCAAGTCAAGTCAAGTCAAGTCAAGTCAAGTCAAGTCAAGTCAAGTCAAGTCAAGTCAAGTCAAGTCAAGTCAAGTCAAGTCAAGTCAAGTCAAGTCAAGTCAAGTCAAGTCAAGTCAAGTCAAGTCAAGTCAAGTCAAGTCAAGTCAAGTCAAGTCAAGTCAAGTCAAGTCAAGTCAAGTCAAGTCAAGTCAAGTCAAGTCAAGTCAAGTCAAGTCAAGTCAAGTCAAGTCAAGTCAAGTCAAGTCAAGTCAAGTCAAGTCAAGTCAAGTCAAGTCAAGTCAAGTCAAGTCAAGTCAAGTCAAGTCAAGTCAAGTCAAGTCAAGTCAAGTCAAGTCAAGTCAAGTCAAGTCAAGTCAAGTCAAGTCAAGTCAAGTCAAGTCAAGTCAAGTCAAGTCAAGTCAAGTCAAGTCAAGTCAAGTCAAGTCAAGTCAAGTCAAGTCAAGTCAAGTCAAGTCAAGTCAAGTCAAGTCAAGTCAAGTCAAGTCAAGTCAAGTCAAGTCAAGTCAAGTCAAGTCAAGTCAAGTAAAGTCAAGTCAAGTCAAGTCAAGTCAAGTCAAGTCAAGTCAAGTCAAGTCAAGTCAAGTCAAGTCAAGTCAAGTCAAGTCAAGTCAAGTCAAGTCAAGTCAAGTCAAGTCAAGTCAAGTCAAGTCAAGTCAAGTCAAGTCAAGTCAAGTCAAGTCAAGTCAAGTCAAGTCAAGTCAAGTCAAGTCAAGTCAAGTCAAGTCAAGTCAAGTCAAGTCAAGTCAAGTCAGTCAAGTCAAGTCAAGTCAAGTCAAGTCAAGTCAAGTCAAGTCAAGTCAAGTCAAGTCAAGTCAAGTCAAGTCAAGTCAAGTCAAGTCAAGTCAAGTCAAGTCAAGTCAAGTCAAGTCAAGTCAAGTCAAGTCAAGTCAAGTCAAGTCAAGTCAAGTCAAGTCAAGTCAAGTCAAGTCAGTCAAGTCAAGTCAAGTCAAGTCAAGTCAAGTCAAGTCAAGTCAAGTCAAGTCAAGTCAAGTCAAGTCAAGTCAAGTCAAGTCAAGTCAAGTCAAGTCAAGTCAAGTCAAGTCAAGTCAAGTCAAGTCAAGTCAAGTCAAGTCAAGTCAAGTCAAGTCAAGTCAAGTCAAGTCAAGTCAAGTCAAGTCAAGTCAAGTCAAGTCAAGTCAAGTCAAGTCAAGTCAAGTCAAGTCAAGTCAAGTCAAGTCAAGTCAAGTCAAGTCAAGTCAAGTCAAGTCAAGTCAAGTCAAGTCAAGTCAAGTCAAGTCAAGTCAAGTCAAGTCAAGTCAAGTCAAGTCAAGTCAAGTCAAGTCAAGTCAAGTCAAGTCAAGTCAAGTCAAGTCAAGTCAAGTCAAGTCAAGTCAAGTCAAGTCAAGTCAAGTCAAGTCAAGTCAAGTCAAGTCAAGTCAAGTCAAGTCAAGTCAAGTCAAGTCAAGTCAAGTCAAGTCAAGTCAAGTCAAGTCAAGTCAAGTCAAGTCAAGTCAAGTCAAGTCAAGTCAAGTCAAGTCAAGTCAAGTCAAGTCAAGTCAAGTCAAGTCAAGTCAAGTCAAGTCAAGTCAAGTCAAGTCAAGTCAAGTCAAGTCAAGTCAAGTCAAGTCAAGTCAAGTCAAGTCAAGTCAAGTCAAGTCAAGTCAAGTCAAGTCAAGTCAAGTCAAGTCAAGTCAAGTCAAGTCAAGTCAAGTCAAGTCAAGTCAAGTCAAGTCAAGTCAAGTCAAGTCAAGTCAAGTCAAGTCAAGTCAAGTCAAGTCAAGTCAAGTCAAGTCAAGTCAAGTCAAGTCAAGTCAAGTCAAGTCAAGTCAAGTCAAGTCAAGTCAAGTCAAGTCAAGTCAAGTCAAGTCAAGTCAAGTCAAGTCAAGTCAAGTCAAGTCAAGTCAAGTCAAGTCAAGTCAAGTCAAGTCAAGTCAAGTCAAGTCAAGTCAAGTCAAGTCAAGTCAAGTCAAGTCAAGTCAAGTCAAGTCAAGTCAAGTCAAGTCAAGTCAAGTCAAGTCAAGTCAAGTCAAGTCAAGTCAAGTCAAGTCAAGTCAAGTCAAGTCAAGTCAAGTCAAGTCAAGTCAAGTCAAGTCAAGTCAAGTCAAGTCAAGTCAAGTCAAGTCAAGTCAAGTCAAGTCAAGTCAAGTCAAGTCAAGTCAAGTCAAGTCAAGTCAAGTCAAGTCAAGTCAAGTCAAGTCAAGTCAAGTCAAGTCAAGTCAAGTCAAGTCAAGTCAAGTCAAGTCAAGTCAAGTCAAGTCAAGTCAAGTCAAGTCAAGTCAAGTCAAGTCAAGTCAAGTCAAGTCAAGTCAAGTCAAGTCAAGTCAAGTCAAGTCAAGTCAAGTCAAGTCAAGTCAAGTCAAGTCAAGTCAAGTCAAGTCAAGTCAAGTCAAGTCAAGTCAAGTCAAGTCAAGTCAAGTCAAGTCAAGTCAAGTCAAGTCAAGTCAAGTCAAGTCAAGTCAAGTCAAGTCAAGTCAAGTCAAGTCAAGTCAAGTCAAGTCAAGTCAAGTCAAGTCAAGTCAAGTCAAGTCAAGTCAAGTCAAGTCAAGTCAAGTCAAGTCAAGTCAAGTCAAGTCAAGTCAAGTCAAGTCAAG
>CAKLPJ010000020.1:0-5000 GCA_922984085.1 Sicus ferrugineus | reverse complement strand
CAAGTCGAGTCGAGTCGAGTCGAGTCGAGTCGAGTCGAGTCGAGTCGAGTCGAGTCGAGTCGAGTCGAGTCGAGTCGAGTCGAGTCGAGTCGAGTCGAGTCGAGTCGAGTCGAGTCGAGTCGAGTCGAGTCGAGTCGAGTCGAGTCAAGTCGAGTCGAGTCAAGTCGAGTCGAGTCGAGTCAAGTCGAGTCAAGTCGAGTCGAGTCGAGTCGAGTCAAGTCAGGTCAAGTCAAGTCAAGTCAAGTCAAGTCAGGTCAAGTCAAGTCAGGTCAAGTCAAGTCAAGTCAAGTCAAGTCAGGTCAAGTCAGGTCAAGTCAAGTCAGGTCAAGTCAAGTCAAGTCAAGTCAGGTCAAGTCAAGTCAAGTCAAGTCAAGTCAAGTCAAGTCAAGTCAAGTGCAAGTGACCAAGTGCTAATCTCCCCCAAACAAATCACAATTTTTAGCTGGATTTATGTGCACCCATCCCGTGGTGCACATCAAATCAATCATTTTCTCATAAAATTAGAAAAAGTTATTTCTAAAAATACATATATATATATATATATATATATATATATATATATATATATATATATATGTATTTTTATATATATATATATATATATATATATATATATATATGTATTTTTAGAAATAACTTTTTCTAATTTTATGAGAAAATGATTGATTTGATGTGCACCACGGGATGGGTGCACATAAATCCAGCTAAAAATTGTGATTTGTTTGGGGGAGATTAGCACTTGGTCACTTGCACTTGACTTGACTTGACTTGACTTGACTTGACTTGACTTGACTTGACCTGACTTCACTTGACTATATACTATATACTTCACTTGACTATATCTACTTGACTTGATATATATATATATATATATATATATATATATATATATATATATATATATATATATATATATATAAAATATATATATATATATATATATATATATATATATATATATATATATATATATATATATATATATATATATATATATATATATATATATATATATATATATATATATATATAATATATATTTATATATATATTATATATAATATTTTCACCAAATACTCACAACGGTTAAATTTGAAACGTTATTTGAAATTTACCGTTGATCGTTTCGAGTTTAGCAACTAGAAGTTTAGCAGCAGTACAGTCTGCAGCAGCGTGGGATCCTCAGCAAGAAAAAACCACCACCTTTCTACAGGCAAAAGCAAACTTTTTCGTGGTTTGCTTTCTGCTATATCCGCTGCCATCGTCATCGACGTCGTACAAGCAGCGCACAAGCAGCAAGTGCCCGGTTGGGAAAACACATTTGCGAAAGTGGTTCAACTGGTTATATTTTAATTAGTTGAACTAGTTTCATTTAAATCACTTGTGAAAATTTGTGAATTGACACTAATACAGCCCCCCCCCCCCCCGCTATACAACGCTAATTGACCACATCTCAATTCAAATAGATACAAATTATTTGGAAAATAAATACGATTAAAATTCCAATCTTTGATCATCCTGTCTCTTAATAAATTCTCATAAAACTTAAAATAAAAAATAAAATATACCAAAATTTCCAATCCCTTATTTTGGTTTTATTCTTTGCTAATTCTTTCATCTCTAATTTTTCACAACGATGGACCCTCTTCAGAAATTCCTCAGCGTTGCCGAAACTTTAGAAGAATTCGAAGAAGAATACCTCGCCATTCCATTGCGTGATCATTCGGAAATCTCCCTCGCTACTCATCTCGAGGAACTTAAGGCGGTCTGGTCAGACGTCAAATCTTCATACAACTCTTGCGTAGAGTACCTCAGCACCTCGAAGGATCCCATAAACGACGCTAACCCAGAGGCTCGTGGAGCTGATATAATCGTCGTCAAAACGAAATACCGACGCTGTTATCAGCTATATGTTCGCTTCTCAGCGAAAATCAACGAACAGCAACATCTCGCTGCCTCACCTACATCTTCAGCTTCAGCGGAAGTCGCAATCCCCTCTCTCGCTTCCCATTTCTCGGGACACAACCTCAATGTACCACCGTGCGATACTGATGTCTTTAAAGGTGATTACCAATCATGGCCAACCTTTAGAGACATGTTTTCCGCGCTCTATATTAGAAATAATCGACTTTCTCCTGTCGAAAAACTTTTCCACCTGAACCAAAAAACCCAAGGTGAAGCAAAGGAGATCGTTCAAAAATCTCCACTGATCGACAGCGGCTTCGAACAAGCGTGGAACAATTTGATCGACCGTTTCGAAAACAAGCGCATACTCATTAATACGCAATTCCGGACCCTATTTAACCTCACCCCAATCTCAAAAGAATCCGGAATTGCAAGTAAACGACTTCGGCGGGAAATTAATAACTGTCTGTCCGCTTTAACTTTATATTATATAGATGTCGAGAGTTGGGATGCCATTATAGTTCATCTTTGTTCAACCCCCCCCCCCCTCGCCTCCCCGAAAACACCCGCTCTCTGTGGGAACATTCCATTTCCCAAAATCGGGATATTCCGAAGTGGAAGGAAATGGATTCGTTTCTAACATCCCATTTCCAAACCCTGGAAACAGTCTTCGATATTCGCAAATCCGCTGATTCGGTTAAAAAGGCAACGACCAGCAATGGTCGCAATCTCCCCGCTTCAAAGCCTGTGCACACTTTCCAGGCGAATATGCTCCCGATTAGCTGCAAACTATGCACAGATCAAAATCACCCTCTACGCCAATGTCCACGTTTTCTTGCTATGAGCTCCGAAACCCGTTGGTAAACAATTCAACGGTTGAAATTCTGTTCGAATTGTCTTGCGCATTCGCACAAAATGCGCGATTGTCAAAGTATTTACACGTGTATGTCATGTAATAAACGTCATCATTCGCTATCACATCGCGAGGCGACCCCAATTCCCAATTCAAATCTCCGCTCGAGCTCTCATACCTCCACTCCTCGTGGCCCTACGCCAAATAATGCACAAAATAATTCGCAACAAATTATCCCCTCGCACTCCCGAGCGACCCCCTCCACCTCTTCAACTCAACATCAATTACAGTCCACTGAAGCCCCTCAAACACCCAATGTGCTGACTTGCTTCACCTCTCGACCAAAGCAAGTTTTACTCGCTACTGCAATGGTACATATCGGTTACCGCGAGGAAACATATCTCGCTCGTGCGCTTATAGATCCCGGATCAGAAGCCACTTTTCTCTCCGAGCACATTCAAAAGCGCTTACATCTACCTACAAAAACCATTCAAGCGCGGGTGGCAAGTGTCAACCAAGCTATCACAACCCTTGTTAGCAAACTCTGTATGTTTAACATTGGCTCCCCTCGCAATTCCGGAACTCGTATAGAAACCAAGGCTCTCGTCCTCACAAAATTACCCGGAAATCTTCCCGTCTGCTCTCTTGACCGGAACCTCTGTGAATCCCTCCCTAATATCCCTTTGGCTGATGACCATTTCTACCAAAGTGATCAGATCGATGTTTTGATTGGAGCTGACATTTACCCTCTAATCCTGCTGGATGGCATTAAACGAAATATTCTGGGTTCACTCGTAGCCCAAGAAACAATATTCGGCTGGATTCTAACGGGTCCACTTTCCCAGGACCTGCCAACCCCCTCAATTACCACGCGGGTCTCGTTTTTCAACGAAGTCTCCCTCGACCGTCAGATTTCGCGCTTCTGGGAACTAGAGAAGATCCCAAAACAGCGTCCTCGCACTCCAACTGAAAAATACTGCAACGATTTGTATGAGGAAACAACACAAAGACGTCCCGATGGGCGTTACATCGTCTCGCTGCCGTTTAAAGAAGAATTCCCTTCGCAAATACAACTTGGACGTTCAAGAGAAATAGCTCTTAAACAATTTCTCCGCAACGAAGCGCGGCTCCTGAAAACCCTGAGTTTTAAACAACTTTATGATTCAGTGATTAAGAATACTCCCATTTGAATCATATGATCCCTGTTCACCCCCAACAAACCTCGCTCCATTCTGACACTTACTACTTACTTCACCATGCAGTCATCAAACCAAAAAGCAGCTCCACCAAGGTGCGAGTTATTTTTAACGCTTCCTGCCCCACAACCAACGGTCTCAGTCTCAACGACACCCTCTACCCCGTTACGGCTTTACAAGCAGATTTAACTTTCCTCATTCTTAAATGGCGTCTGTACCAATATGTCTTCAACGGAGACATCGAGAAAATGTATCGCCAGATTCTGGTGGATCCGAAGCATTCGCGCTATCAACGAATACTTTTCAGAAATTCACCAGATGATGAAGTGCACGAATATGAACTTCAAACAGTCACTTTCAGTGTAAACTGTGCCCCCTATCCCCTATCTCGCAATTCGCACGCTTCATCAGCTGGCCCAGGATGTCGAAACCGAGTTCCCCCTGGCTGCTGCCATTTTGAGCACAGCCATGTATGTCGACGACGCGCTGTGTGGTGCTCATGCTATCGACACGGCGCTCCGTGCGCGAAAGGAATTGACAGCAGCCCTTCGCACTGCTGGATTTACCCTGCGAAAATGGACAGCTAACCATCAGGAAATTCTATCAGGAATACCTCCTGAAGACCTACTGAATAAGGATTTTCTAGAATTGGAAGACACCAGCACCGCAAAAACACTCGGTATCCGATGGAATGCAAAGGCTGATTACTTCACCATTGAATCCAAACCATTCGATATTGCCCCTTCTTACACCAAACGAGAAATGCTGGCACTCCTTGCAAAATTATTTGATCCTGCAGGCTGGATGGCTCCGGTCATTATTATCGCAAAAAACCTCATGCAACAAGTTTGGCTGGATGCCACCGGCTGGGATGACCCCTTGACCCCGTCAACCCTACAACTCTGGATAAAATTCGTTCAGTGTTATCACCAAATTGACCTTATAAAAATCCCTCGATGGATTCATTTCACTCCAACGAGTGGCATTGAAATCCATGCGTTTTGCGATGCCTCCGAAAAAGCATACGCCGGCGTGGTCTATGTACG
>CAKLPJ010000019.1:0-20902 GCA_922984085.1 Sicus ferrugineus | reverse complement strand
TGTCTTGTCTGTCTTGTCTGTCTTGTCTGTCTTGTCTGTCTTGTCTGTCTTGTCTGTCTTGTCTGTCTTGTCTGTCTTGTCTGTCTTGTCTGTCTTGTCTGTCTTGTCTGTCTTGTCTGTCTTGTCTGTCTTGTCTGTCTTGTCTGTCTTGTCTGTCTTGTCTGTCTTGTCTGTCTTGTCTGTCTTGTCTGTCTTGTCTGTCTTGTCTGTCTTGTCTGTCTTGTCTGTCTTGTCTGTCTTGTCTGTCTTGTCTGTCTTGTCTGTCTTGTCTGTCTTGTCTGTCTTGTCTGTCTTGTCTGTCTTGTCTGTCTTGTCTGTCTTGTCTGTCTTGTCTGTCTTGTCTGTCTTGTCTGTCTTGTCTGTCTTGTCTGTCTTGTCTGTCTTGTCTGTCTTGTCTGTCTTGTCTGTCTTGTCTGTCTTGTCTGTCTTGTCTGTCTTGTCTGTCTTGTCTGTCTTGTCTGTCTTGTCTGTCTTGTCTGTCTTGTCTGTCTTGTCTGTCTTGTCTGTCTTGTCTGTCTTGTCTGTCTTGTCTGTCTTGTCTGTCTTGTCTGTCTTGTCTGTCTTGTCTGTCTTGTCTGTCTTGTCTGTCTTGTCTGTCTTGTCTGTCTTGTCTGTCTTGTCTGTCTTGTCTGTCTTGTCTGTCTTGTCTGTCTTGTCTGTCTTGTCTGTCTTGTCTGTCTTGTCTGTCTTGTCTGTCTTGTCTGTCTTGTCTGTCTTGTCTGTCTTGTCTGTCTTGTCTGTCTTGTCTGTCTTGTCTGTCTTGTCTGTCTTGTCTGTCTTGTCTGTCTTGTCTGTCTTGTCTGTCTTGTCTGTCTTGTCTGTCTTGTCTGTCTTGTCTGTCTTGTCTGTCTTGTCTGTCTTGTCTGTCTTGTCTGTCTTGTCTGTCTTGTCTGTCTTGTCTGTCTTGTCTGTCTTGTCTGTCTTGTCTGTCTTGTCTGTCTTGTCTGTCTTGTCTGTCTTGTCTGTCTTGTCTGTCTTGTCTGTCTTGTCTGTCTTGTCTGTCTTGTCTGTCTTGTCTGTCTTGTCTGTCTTGTCTGTCTTGTCTGTCTTGTCTGTCTTGTCTGTCTTGTCTGTCTTGTCTGTCTTGTCTGTCTTGTCTGTCTTGTCTGTCTTGTCTGTCTTGTCTGTCTTGTCTGTCTTGTCTGTCTTGTCTGTCTTGTCTGTCTTGTCTGTCTTGTCTGTCTTGTCTGTCTTGTCTGTCTTGTCTGTCTTGTCTGTCTTGTCTGTCTTGTCTGTCTTGTCTGTCTTGTCTGTCTTGTCTGTCTTGTCTGTCTTGTCTGTCTTGTCTGTCTTGTCTGTCTTGTCTGTCTTGTCTGTCTTGTCTGTCTTGTCTGTCTTGTCTGTCTTGTCTGTCTTGTCTGTCTTGTCTGTCTTGTCTGTCTTGTCTGTCTTGTCTGTCTTGTCTGTCTTGTCTGTCTTGTCTGTCTTGTCTGTCTTGTCTGTCTTGTCTGTCTTGTCTGTCTTGTCTGTCTTGTCTGTCTTGTCTGTCTTGTCTGTCTTGTCTGTCTTGTCTGTCTTGTCTGTCTTGTCTGTCTTGTCTGTCTTGTCTGTCTTGTCTGTCTTGTCTGTCTTGTCTGTCTTGTCTGTCTTGTCTGTCTTGTCTGTCTTGTCTGTCTTGTCTGTCTTGTCTGTCTTGTCTGTCTTGTCTGTCTTGTCTGTCTTGTCTGTCTTGTCTGTCTTGTCTGTCTTGTCTGTCTTGTCTGTCTTGTCTGTCTTGTCTGTCTTGTCTGTCTTGTCTGTCTTGTCTGTCTTGTCTGTCTTGTCTGTCTTGTCTGTCTTGTCTGTCTTGTCTGTCTTGTCTGTCTTGTCTGTCTTGTCTGTCTTGTCTGTCTTGTCTGTCTTGTCTGTCTTGTCTGTCTTGTCTGTCTTGTCTGTCTTGTCTGTCTTGTCTGTCTTGTCTGTCTTGTCTGTCTTGTCTGTCTTGTCTGTCTTGTCTGTCTTGTCTGTCTTGTCTGTCTTGTCTGTCTTGTCTGTCTTGTCTGTCTTGTCTGTCTTGTCTGTCTTGTCTGTCTTGTCTGTCTTGTCTGTCTTGTCTGTCTTGTCTGTCTTGTCTGTCTTGTCTGTCTTGTCTGTCTTGTCTGTCTTGTCTGTCTTGTCTGTCTTGTCTGTCTTGTCTGTCTTGTCTGTCTTGTCTGTCTTGTCTGTCTTGTCTGTCTTGTCTGTCTTGTCTGTCTTGTCTGTCTTGTCTGTCTTGTCTGTCTTGTCTGTCTTGTCTGTCTTGTCTGTCTTGTCTGTCTTGTCTGTCTTGTCTGTCTTGTCTGTCTTGTCTGTCTTGTCTGTCTTGTCTGTCTTGTCTGTCTTGTCTGTCTTGTCTGTCTTGTCTGTCTTGTCTGTCTTGTCTGTCTTGTCTGTCTTGTCTGTCTTGTCTGTCTTGTCTGTCTTGTCTGTCTTGTCTGTCTTGTCTGTCTTGTCTGTCTTGTCTGTCTTGTCTGTCTTGTCTGTCTTGTCTGTCTTGTCTGTCTTGTCTGTCTTGTCTGTCTTGTCTGTCTTGTCTGTCTTGTCTGTCTTGTCTGTCTTGTCTGTCTTGTCTGTCTTGTCTGTCTTGTCTGTCTTGTCTGTCTTGTCTGTCTTGTCTGTCTTGTCTGTCTTGTCTGTCTTGTCTGTCTTGTCTGTCTTGTCTGTCTTGTCTGTCTTGTCTGTCTTGTCTGTCTTGTCTGTCTTGTCTGTCTTGTCTGTCTTGTCTGTCTTGTCTGTCTTGTCTGTCTTGTCTGTCTTGTCTGTCTTGTCTGTCTTGTCTGTCTTGTCTGTCTTGTCTGTCTTGTCTGTCTTGTCTGTCTTGTCTGTCTTGTCTGTCTTGTCTGTCTTGTCTGTCTTGTCTGTCTTGTCTGTCTTGTCTGTCTTGTCTGTCTTGTCTGTCTTGTCTGTCTTGTCTGTCTTGTCTGTCTTGTCTGTCTTGTCTGTCTTGTCTGTCTTGTCTGTCTTGTCTGTCTTGTCTGTCTTGTCTGTCTTGTCTGTCTTGTCTGTCTTGTCTGTCTTGTCTGTCTTGTCTGTCTTGTCTGTCTTGTCTGTCTTGTCTGTCTTGTCTGTCTTGTCTGTCTTGTCTGTCTTGTCTGTCTTGTCTGTCTTGTCTGTCTTGTCTGTCTTGTCTGTCTTGTCTGTCTTGTCTGTCTTGTCTGTCTTGTCTGTCTTGTCTGTCTTGTCTGTCTTGTCTGTCTTGTCTGTCTTGTCTGTCTTGTCTGTCTTGTCTGTCTTGTCTGTCTTGTCTGTCTTGTCTGTCTTGTCTGTCTTGTCTGTCTTGTCTGTCTTGTCTGTCTTGTCTGTCTTGTCTGTCTTGTCTGTCTTGTCTGTCTTGTCTGTCTTGTCTGTCTTGTCTGTCTTGTCTGTCTTGTCTGTCTTGTCTGTCTTGTCTGTCTTGTCTGTCTTGTCTGTCTTGTCTGTCTTTTCTGTCTTGTCTGTCTTGTCTGTCTTGTCTGTCTTGTCTGTCTTGTCTGTCTTGTCTGTCTTGTCTGTCTTGTCTGTCTTGTCTGTCTTGTCTGTCTTGTCTGTCTTGTCTGTCTTGTCTGTCTTGTCTGTCTTGTCTGTCTTGTCTGTCTTGTCTGTCTTGTCTGTCTTGTCTGTCTTGTCTGTCTTGTCTGTCTTGTCTGTCTTGTCTGTCTTGTCTGTCTTGTCTGTCTTGTCTGTCTTGTCTGTCTTGTCTGTCTTGTCTGTCTTGTCTGTCTTGTCTGTCTTGTCTGTCTTGTCTGTCTTGTCTGTCTTGTCTGTCTTGTCTGTCTTGTCTGTCTTGTCTGTCTTGTCTGTCTTGTCTGTCTTGTCTGTCTTGTCTGTCTTGTCTGTCTTGTCTGTCTTGTCTGTCTTGTCTGTCTTGTCTGTCTTGTCTGTCTTGTCTGTCTTGTCTGTCTTGTCTGTCTTGTCTGTCTTGTCTGTCTTGTCTGTCTTGTCTGTCTTGTCTGTCTTGTCTGTCTTGTCTGTCTTGTCTGTCTTGTCTGTCTTGTCTGTCTTGTCTGTCTTGTCTGTCTTGTCTGTCTTGTCTGTCTTGTCTGTCTTGTCTGTCTTGTCTGTCTTGTCTGTCTTGTCTGTCTTGTCTGTCTTGTCTGTCTTGTCTGTCTTGTCTGTCTTGTCTGTCTTGTCTGTCTTGTCTGTCTTGTCTGTCTTGTCTGTCTTGTCTGTCTTGTCTGTCTTGTCTGTCTTGTCTGTCTTGTCTGTCTTGTCTGTCTTGTCTGTCTTGTCTGTCTTGTCTGTCTTGTCTGTCTTGTCTGTCTTGTCTGTCTTGTCTGTCTTGTCTGTCTTGTCTGTCTTGTCTGTCTTGTCTGTCTTGTCTGTCTTGTCTGTCTTGTCTGTCTTGTCTGTCTTGTCTGTCTTGTCTGTCTTGTCTGTCTTGTCTGTCTTGTCTGTCTTGTCTGTCTTGTCTGTCTTGTCTGTCTTGTCTGTCTTGTCTGTCTTGTCTGTCTTGTCTGTCTTGTCTGTCTTGTCTGTCTTGTCTGTCTTGTCTGTCTTGTCTGTCTTGTCTGTCTTGTCTGTCTTGTCTGTCTTGTCTGTCTTGTCTGTCTTGTCTGTCTTGTCTGTCTTGTCTGTCTTGTCTGTCTTGTCTGTCTTGTCTGTCTTGTCTGTCTTGTCTGTCTTGTCTGTCTTGTCTGTCTTGTCTGTCTTGTCTGTCTTGTCTGTCTTGTCTGTCTTGTCTGTCTTGTCTGTCTTGTCTGTCTTGTCTGTCTTGTCTGTCTTGTCTGTCTTGTCTGTCTTGTCTGTCTTGTCTGTCTTGTCTGTCTTGTCTGTCTTGTCTGTCTTGTCTGTCTTGTCTGTCTTGTCTGTCTTGTCTGTCTTGTCTGTCTTGTCTGTCTTGTCTGTCTTGTCTGTCTTGTCTGTCTTGTCTGTCTTGTCTGTCTTGTCTGTCTTGTCTGTCTTGTCTGTCTTGTCTGTCTTGTCTGTCTTGTCTGTCTTGTCTGTCTTGTCTGTCTTGTCTGTCTTGTCTGTCTTGTCTGTCTTGTCTGTCTTGTCTGTCTTGTCTGTCTTGTCTGTCTTGTCTGTCTTGTCTGTCTTGTCTGTCTTGTCTGTCTTGTCTGTCTTGTCTGTCTTGTCTGTCTTGTCTGTCTTGTCTGTCTTGTCTGTCTTGTCTGTCTTGTCTGTCTTGTCTGTCTTGTCTGTCTTGTCTGTCTTGTCTGTCTTGTCTGTCTTGTCTGTCTTGTCTGTCTTGTCTGTCTTGTCTGTCTTGTCTGTCTTGTCTGTCTTGTCTGTCTTGTCTGTCTTGTCTGTCTTGTCTGTCTTGTCTGTCTTGTCTGTCTTGTCTGTCTTGTCTGTCTTGTCTGTCTTGTCTGTCTTGTCTGTCTTGTCTGTCTTGTCTGTCTTGTCTGTCTTGTCTGTCTTGTCTGTCTTGTCTGTCTTGTCTGTCTTGTCTGTCTTGTCTGTCTTGTCTGTCTTGTCTGTCTTGTCTGTCTTGTCTGTCTTGTCTGTCTTGTCTGTCTTGTCTGTCTTGTCTGTCTTGTCTGTCTTGTCTGTCTTGTCTGTCTTGTCTGTCTTGTCTGTCTTGTCTGTCTTGTCTGTCTTGTCTGTCTTGTCTGTCTTGTCTGTCTTGTCTGTCTTGTCTGTCTTGTCTGTCTTGTCTGTCTTGTCTGTCTTGTCTGTCTTGTCTGTCTTGTCTGTCTTGTCTGTCTTGTCTGTCTTGTCTGTCTTGTCTGTCTTGTCTGTCTTGTCTGTCTTGTCTGTCTTGTCTGTCTTGTCTGTCTTGTCTGTCTTGTCTGTCTTGTCTGTCTTGTCTGTCTTGTCTGTCTTGTCTGTCTTGTCTGTCTTGTCTGTCTTGTCTGTCTTGTCTGTCTTGTCTGTCTTGTCTGTCTTGTCTGTCTTGTCTGTCTTGTCTGTCTTGTCTGTCTTGTCTGTCTTGTCTGTCTTGTCTGTCTTGTCTGTCTTGTCTGTCTTGTCTGTCTTGTCTGTCTTGTCTGTCTTGTCTGTCTTGTCTGTCTTGTCTGTCTTGTCTGTCTTGTCTGTCTTGTCTGTCTTGTCTGTCTTGTCTGTCTTGTCTGTCTTGTCTGTCTTGTCTGTCTTGTCTGTCTTGTCTGTCTTGTCTGTCTTGTCTGTCTTGTCTGTCTTGTCTGTCTTGTCTGTCTTGTCTGTCTTGTCTGTCTTGTCTGTCTTGTCTGTCTTGTCTGTCTTGTCTGTCTTGTCTGTCTTGTCTGTCTTGTCTGTCTTGTCTGTCTTGTCTGTCTTGTCTGTCTTGTCTGTCTTGTCTGTCTTGTCTGTCTTGTCTGTCTTGTCTGTCTTGTCTGTCTTGTCTGTCTTGTCTGTCTTGTCTGTCTTGTCTGTCTTGTCTGTCTTGTCTGTCTTGTCTGTCTTGTCTGTCTTGTCTGTCTTGTCTGTCTTGTCTGTCTTGTCTGTCTTGTCTGTCTTGTCTGTCTTGTCTGTCTTGTCTGTCTTGTCTGTCTTGTCTGTCTTGTCTGTCTTGTCTGTCTTGTCTGTCTTGTCTGTCTTGTCTGTCTTGTCTGTCTTGTCTGTCTTGTCTGTCTTGTCTGTCTTGTCTGTCTTGTCTGTCTTGTCTGTCTTGTCTGTCTTGTCTGTCTTGTCTGTCTTGTCTGTCTTGTCTGTCTTGTCTGTCTTGTCTGTCTTGTCTGTCTTGTCTGTCTTGTCTGTCTTGTCTGTCTTGTCTGTCTTGTCTGTCTTGTCTGTCTTGTCTGTCTTGTCTGTCTTGTCTGTCTTGTCTGTCTTGTCTGTCTTGTCTGTCTTGTCTGTCTTGTCTGTCTTGTCTGTCTTGTCTGTCTTGTCTGTCTTGTCTGTCTTGTCTGTCTTGTCTGTCTTGTCTGTCTTGTCTGTCTTGTCTGTCTTGTCTGTCTTGTCTGTCTTGTCTGTCTTGTCTGTCTTGTCTGTCTTGTCTGTCTTGTCTGTCTTGTCTGTCTTGTCTGTCTTGTCTGTCTTGTCTGTCTTGTCTGTCTTGTCTGTCTTGTCTGTCTTGTCTGTCTTGTCTGTCTTGTCTGTCTTGTCTGTCTTGTCTGTCTTGTCTGTCTTGTCTGTCTTGTCTGTCTTGTCTGTCTTGTCTGTCTTGTCTGTCTTGTCTGTCTTGTCTGTCTTGTCTGTCTTGTCTGTCTTGTCTGTCTTGTCTGTCTTGTCTGTCTTGTCTGTCTTGTCTGTCTTGTCTGTCTTGTCTGTCTTGTCTGTCTTGTCTGTCTTGTCTGTCTTGTCTGTCTTGTCTGTCTTGTCTGTCTTGTCTGTCTTGTCTGTCTTGTCTGTCTTGTCTGTCTTGTCTGTCTTGTCTGTCTTGTCTGTCTTGTCTGTCTTGTCTGTCTTGTCTGTCTTGTCTGTCTTGTCTGTCTTGTCTGTCTTGTCTGTCTTGTCTGTCTTGTCTGTCTTGTCTGTCTTGTCTGTCTTGTCTGTCTTGTCTGTCTTGTCTGTCTTGTCTGTCTTGTCTGTCTTGTCTGTGTTGTCTGTCTTGTCTGTCTTGTCTGTCTTGTCTGTCTTGTCTGTCTTGTCTGTCTTGTCTGTCTTGTCTGTCTTGTCTGTCTTGTCTGTCTTGTCTGTCTTGTCTGTCTTGTCTGTCTTGTCTGTCTTGTCTGTCTTGTCTGTCTTGTCTGTCTTGTCTGTCTTGTCTGTCTTGTCTGTCTTGTCTGTCTTGTCTGTCTTGTCTGTCTTGTCTGTCTTGTCTGTCTTGTCTGTCTTGTCTGTCTTGTCTGTCTTGTCTGTCTTGTCTGTCTTGTCTGTCTTGTCTGTCTTGTCTGTCTTGTCTGTCTTGTCTGTTTTGTTTGTCTTGTCTGTCTTGTCTGTCTTGTCTGTCTTGTCTGTCTTGTCTGTCTTGTCTGTCTTGTCTGTCTTGTCTGTCTTGTCTGTCTTGTCTGTCTTGTCTGTCTTGTCTGTCTTGTCTGTCTTGTCTGTCTTGTCTGTCTTGTCTGTCTTGTCTGTCTTGTCTGTCTTGTCTGTCTTGTCTGTCTTGTCTGTCTTGTCTGTCTTGTCTGTCTTGTCTGTCTTGTCTGTCTTGTCTGTCTTGTCTGTCTTGTCTGTCTTGTCTGTCTTGTCTGTCTTGTCTGTCTTGTCTGTCTTGTCTGTCTTGTCTGTCTTGTCTGTCTTGTCTGTCTTGTCTGTCTTGTCTGTCTTGTCTGTCTTGTCTGTCTTGTCTGTCTTGTCTGTCTTGTCTGTCTTGTCTGTCTTGTCTGTCTTGTCTGTCTTGTCTGTCTTGTCTGTCTTGTCTGTCTTGTCTGTCTTGTCTGTCTTGTCTGTCTTGTCTGTCTTGTCTGTCTTGTCTGTCTTGTCTGTCTTGTCTGTCTTGTCTGTCTTGTCTGTCTTGTCTGTCTTGTCTGTCTTGTCTGTCTTGTCTGTCTTGTCTGTCTTGTCTGTCTTGTCTGTCTTGTCTGTCTTGTCTGTCTTGTCTGTCTTGTCTGTCTTGTCTGTCTTGTCTGTCTTGTCTGTCTTGTCTGTCTTGTCTGTCTTGTCTGTCTTGTCTGTCTTGTCTGTCTTGTCTGTCTTGTCTGTCTTGTCTGTCTTGTCTGTCTTGTCTGTCTTGTCTGTCTTGTCTGTCTTGTCTGTCTTGTCTGTCTTGTCTGTCTTGTCTGTCTTGTCTGTCTTGTCTGTCTTGTCTGTCTTGTCTGTCTTGTCTGTCTTGTCTGTCTTGTCTGTCTTGTCTGTCTTGTCTGTCTTGTCTGTCTTGTCTGTCTTGTCTGTCTTGTCTGTCTTGTCTGTCTTGTCTGTCTTGTCTGTCTTGTCTGTCTTGTCTGTCTTGTCTGTCTTGTCTGTCTTGTCTGTCTTGTCTGTCTTGTCTGTCTTGTCTGTCTTGTCTGTCTTGTCTGTCTTGTCTGTCTTGTCTGTCTTGTCTGTCTTGTCTGTCTTGTCTGTCTTGTCTGTCTTGTCTGTCTTGTCTGTCTTGTCTGTCTTGTCTGTCTTGTCTGTCTTGTCTGTCTTGTCTGTCTTGTCTGTCTTGTCTGTCTTGTCTGTCTTGTCTGTCTTGTCTGTCTTGTCTGTCTTGTCTGTCTTGTCTGTCTTGTCTGTCTTGTCTGTCTTGTCTGTCTTGTCTGTCTTGTCTGTCTTGTCTGTCTTGTCTGTCTTGTCTGTCTTGTCTGTCTTGTCTGTCTTGTCTGTCTTGTCTGTCTTGTCTGTCTTGTCTGTCTTGTCTGTCTTGTCTGTCTTGTCTGTCTTGTCTGTCTTGTCTGTCTTGTCTGTCTTGTCTGTCTTGTCTGTCTTGTCTGTCTTGTCTGTCTTGTCTGTCTTGTCTGTCTTGTCTGTCTTGTCTGTCTTGTCTGTCTTGTCTGTCTTGTCTGTCTTGTCTGTCTTGTCTGTCTTGTCTGTCTTGTCTGTCTTGTCTGTCTTGTCTGTCTTGTCTGTCTTGTCTGTCTTGTCTGTCTTGTCTGTCTTGTCTGTCTTGTCTGTCTTGTCTGTCTTGTCTGTCTTGTCTGTCTTGTCTGTCTTGTCTGTCTTGTCTGTCTTGTCTGTCTTGTCTGTCTTGTCTGTCTTGTCTGTCTTGTCTGTCTTGTCTGTCTTGTCTGTCTTGTCTGTCTTGTCTGTCTTGTCTGTCTTGTCTGTCTTGTCTGTCTTGTCTGTCTTGTCTGTCTTGTCTGTCTTGTCTGTCTTGTCTGTCTTGTCTGTCTTGTCTGTCTTGTCTGTCTTGTCTGTCTTGTCTGTCTTGTCTGTCTTGTCTGTCTTGTCTGTCTTGTCTGTCTTGTCTGTCTTGTCTGTCTTGTCTGTCTTGTCTGTCTTGTCTGTCTTGTCTGTCTTGTCTGTCTTGTCTGTCTTGTCTGTCTTGTCTGTCTTGTCTGTCTTGTCTGTCTTGTCTGTCTTGTCTGTCTTGTCTGTCTTGTCTGTCTTGTCTGTCTTGTCTGTCTTGTCTGTCTTGTCTGTCTTGTCTGTCTTGTCTGTCTTGTCTGTCTTGTCTGTCTTGTCTGTCTTGTCTGTCTTGTCTGTCTTGTCTGTCTTGTCTGTCTTGTCTGTCTTGTCTGTCTTGTCTGTCTTGTCTGTCTTGTCTGTCTTGTCTGTCTTGTCTGTCTTGTCTGTCTTGTCTGTCTTGTCTGTCTTGTCTGTCTTGTCTGTCTTGTCTGTCTTGTCTGTCTTGTCTGTCTTGTCTGTCTTGTCTGTCTTGTCTGTCTTGTCTGTCTTGTCTGTCTTGTCTGTCTTGTCTGTCTTGTCTGTCTTGTCTGTCTTGTCTGTCTTGTCTGTCTTGTCTGTCTTGTCTGTCTTGTCTGTCTTGTCTGTCTTGTCTGTCTTGTCTGTCTTGTCTGTCTTGTCTGTCTTGTCTGTCTTGTCTGTCTTGTCTGTCTTGTCTGTCTTGTCTGTCTTGTCTGTCTTGTCTGTCTTGTCTGTCTTGTCTGTCTTGTCTGTCTTGTCTGTCTTGTCTGTCTTGTCTGTCTTGTCTGTCTTGTCTGTCTTGTCTGTCTTGTCTGTCTTGTCTGTCTTGTCTGTCTTGTCTGTCTTGTCTGTCTTGTCTGTCTTGTCTGTCTTGTCTGTCTTGTCTGTCTTGTCTGTCTTGTCTGTCTTGTCTGTCTTGTCTGTCTTGTCTGTCTTGTCTGTCTTGTCTGTCTTGTCTGTCTTGTCTGTCTTGTCTGTCTTGTCTGTCTTGTCTGTCTTGTCTGTCTTGTCTGTCTTGTCTGTCTTGTCTGTCTTGTCTGTCTTGTCTGTCTTGTCTGTCTTGTCTGTCTTGTCTGTCTTGTCTGTCTTGTCTGTCTTGTCTGTCTTGTCTGTCTTGTCTGTCTTGTCTGTCTTGTCTGTCTTGTCTGTCTTGTCTGTCTTGTCTGTCTTGTCTGTCTTGTCTGTCTTGTCTGTCTTGTCTGTCTTGTCTGTCTTGTCTGTCTTGTCTGTCTTGTCTGTCTTGTCTGTCTTGTCTGTCTTGTCTGTCTTGTCTGTCTTGTCTGTCTTGTCTGTCTTGTCTGTCTTGTCTGTCTTGTCTGTCTTGTCTGTCTTGTCTGTCTTGTCTGTCTTGTCTGTCTTGTCTGTCTTGTCTGTCTTGTCTGTCTTGTCTGTCTTGTCTGTCTTGTCTGTCTTGTCTGTCTTGTCTGTCTTGTCTGTCTTGTCTGTCTTGTCTGTCTTGTCTGTCTTGTCTGTCTTGTCTGTCTTGTCTGTCTTGTCTGTCTTGTCTGTCTTGTCTGTCTTGTCTGTCTTGTCTGTCTTGTCTGTCTTGTCTGTCTTGTCTGTCTTGTCTGTCTTGTCTGTCTTGTCTGTCTTGTCTGTCTTGTCTGTCTTGTCTGTCTTGTCTGTCTTGTCTGTCTTGTCTGTCTTGTCTGTCTTGTCTGTCTTGTCTGTCTTGTCTGTCTTGTCTGTCTTGTCTGTCTTGTCTGTCTTGTCTGTCTTGTCTGTCTTGTCTGTCTTGTCTGTCTTGTCTGTCTTGTCTGTCTTGTCTGTCTTGTCTGTCTTGTCTGTCTTGTCTGTCTTGTCTGTCTTGTCTGTCTTGTCTGTCTTGTCTGTCTTGTCTGTCTTGTCTGTCTTGTCTGTCTTGTCTGTCTTGTCTGTCTTGTCTGTCTTGTCTGTCTTGTCTGTCTTGTCTGTCTTGTCTGTCTTGTCTGTCTTGTCTGTCTTGTCTGTCTTGTCTGTCTTGTCTGTCTTGTCTGTCTTGTCTGTCTTGTCTGTCTTGTCTGTCTTGTCTGTCTTGTCTGTCTTGTCTGTCTTGTCTGTCTTGTCTGTCTTGTCTGTCTTGTCTGTCTTGTCTGTCTTGTCTGTCTTGTCTGTCTTGTCTGTCTTGTCTGTCTTGTCTGTCTTGTCTGTCTTGTCTGTCTTGTCTGTCTTGTCTGTCTTGTCTGTCTTGTCTGTCTTGTCTGTCTTGTCTGTCTTGTCTGTCTTGTCTGTCTTGTCTGTCTTGTCTGTCTTGTCTGTCTTGTCTGTCTTGTCTGTCTTGTCTGTCTTGTCTGTCTTGTCTGTCTTGTCTGTCTTGTCTGTCTTGTCTGTCTTGTCTGTCTTGTCTGTCTTGTCTGTCTTGTCTGTCTTGTCTGTCTTGTCTGTCTTGTCTGTCTTGTCTGTCTTGTCTGTCTTGTCTGTCTTGTCTGTCTTGTCTGTCTTGTCTGTCTTGTCTGTCTTGTCTGTCTTGTCTGTCTTGTCTGTCTTGTCTGTCTTGTCTGTCTTGTCTGTCTTGTCTGTCTTGTCTGTCTTGTCTGTCTTGTCTGTCTTGTCTGTCTTGTCTGTCTTGTCTGTCTTGTCTGTCTTGTCTGTCTTGTCTGTCTTGTCTGTCTTGTCTGTCTTGTCTGTCTTGTCTGTCTTGTCTGTCTTGTCTGTCTTGTCTGTCTTGTCTGTCTTGTCTGTCTTGTCTGTCTTGTCTGTCTTGTCTGTCTTGTCTGTCTTGTCTGTCTTGTCTGTCTTGTCTGTCTTGTCTGTCTTGTCTGTCTTGTCTGTCTTGTCTGTCTTGTCTGTCTTGTCTGTCTTGTCTGTCTTGTCTGTCTTGTCTGTCTTGTCTGTCTTGTCTGTCTTGTCTGTCTTGTCTGTCTTGTCTGTCTTGTCTGTCTTGTCTGTCTTGTCTGTCTTGTCTGTCTTGTCTGTCTTGTCTGTCTTGTCTGTCTTGTCTGTCTTGTCTGTCTTGTCTGTCTTGTCTGTCTTGTCTGTCTTGTCTGTCTTGTCTGTCTTGTCTGTCTTGTCTGTCTTGTCTGTCTTGTCTGTCTTGTCTGTCTTGTCTGTCTTGTCTGTCTTGTCTGTCTTGTCTGTCTTGTCTGTCTTGTCTGTCTTGTCTGTCTTGTCTGTCTTGTCTGTCTTGTCTGTCTTGTCTGTCTTGTCTGTCTTGTCTGTCTTGTCTGTCTTGTCTGTCTTGTCTGTCTTGTCTGTCTTGTCTGTCTTGTCTTGTCTGTCTTGTCTGTCTTGTCTGTCTTGTCTGTCTTGTCTGTCTTGTCTGTCTTGTCTGTCTTGTCTGTCTTGTCTGTCTTGTCTGTCTTGTCTGTCTTGTCTGTCTTGTCTGTCTTGTCTGTCTTGTCTGTCTTGTCTGTCTTGTCTGTCTTGTCTGTCTTGTCTGTCTTGTCTGTCTTGTCTGTCTTGTCTGTCTTGTCTGTCTTGTCTGTCTTGTCTGTCTTGTCTGTCTTGTCTGTCTTGTCTGTCTTGTCTGTCTTGTCTGTCTTGTCTGTCTTGTCTGTCTTGTCTGTCTTGTCTGTCTTGTCTGTCTTGTCTGTCTTGTCTGTCTTGTCTGTCTTGTCTGTCTTGTCTGTCTTGTCTGTCTTGTCTGTCTTGTCTGTCTTGTCTGTCTTGTCTGTCTTGTCTGTCTTGTCTGTCTTGTCTGTCTTGTCTGTCTTGTCTGTCTTGTCTGTCTTGTCTGTCTTGTCTGTCTTGTCTGTCTTGTCTGTCTTGTCTGTCTTGTCTGTCTTGTCTGTCTTGTCTGTCTTGTCTGTCTTGTCTGTCTTGTCTGTCTTGTCTGTCTTGTCTGTCTTGTCTGTCTTGTCTGTCTTGTCTGTCTTGTCTGTCTTGTCTGTCTTGTCTGTCTTGTCTGTCTTGTCTGTCTTGTCTGTCTTGTCTGTCTTGTCTGTCTTGTCTGTCTTGTCTGTCTTGTCTGTCTTGTCTGTCTTGTCTGTCTTGTCTGTCTTGTCTGTCTTGTCTGTCTTGTCTGTCTTGTCTGTCTTGTCTGTCTTGTCTGTCTTGTCTGTCTTGTCTGTCTTGTCTGTCTTGTCTGTCTTGTCTGTCTTGTCTGTCTTGTCTGTCTTGTCTGTCTTGTCTGTCTTGTCTGTCTTGTCTGTCTTGTCTGTCTTGTCTGTCTTGTCTGTCTTGTCTGTCTTGTCTGTCTTGTCTGTCTTGTCTGTCTTGTCTGTCTTGTCTGTCTTGTCTGTCTTGTCTGTCTTGTCTGTCTTGTCTGTCTTGTCTGTCTTGTCTGTCTTGTCTGTCTTGTCTGTCTTGTCTGTCTTGTCTGTCTTGTCTGTCTTGTCTGTCTTGTCTGTCTTGTCTGTCTTGTCTGTCTTGTCTGTCTTGTCTGTCTTGTCTGTCTTGTCTGTCTTGTCTGTCTTGTCTGTCTTGTCTGTCTTGTCTGTCTTGTCTGTCTTGTCTGTCTTGTCTGTCTTGTCTGTCTTGTCTGTCTTGTCTGTCTTGTCTGTCTTGTCTGTCTTGTCTGTCTTGTCTGTCTTGTCTGTCTTGTCTGTCTTGTCTGTCTTGTCTGTCTTGTCTGTCTTGTCTGTCTTGTCTGTCTTGTCTGTCTTGTCTGTCTTGTCTGTCTTGTCTGTCTTGTCTGTCTTGTCTGTCTTGTCTGTCTTGTCTGTCTTGTCTGTCTTGTCTGTCTTGTCTGTCTTGTCTGTCTTGTCTGTCTTGTCTGTCTTGTCTGTCTTGTCTGTCTTGTCTGTCTTGTCTGTCTTGTCTGTCTTGTCTGTCTTGTCTGTCTTGTCTGTCTTGTCTGTCTTGTCTGTCTTGTCTGTCTTGTCTGTCTTGTCTGTCTTGTCTGTCTTGTCTGTCTTGTCTTGTCTTGTCTTGTCTGTCTTGTCTGTCTTGTCTGTCTTGTCTGTCTTGTCTGTCTTGTCTGTCTTGTCTGTCTTGTCTGTCTTGTCTGTCTTGTCTGTCTTGTCTGTCTTGTCTGTCTTGTCTGTCTTGTCTGTCTTGTCTGTCTTGTCTGTCTTGTCTGTCTTGTCTGTCTTGTCTGTCTTGTCTGTCTTGTCTGTCTTGTCTGTCTTGTCTGTCTTGTCTGTCTTGTCTGTCTTGTCTGTCTTGTCTGTCTTGTCTGTCTTGTCTGTCTTGTCTGTCTTGTCTGTCTTGTCTGTCTTGTCTGTCTTGTCTGTCTTGTCTGTCTTGTCTGTCTTGTCTGTCTTGTCTGTCTTGTCTGTCTTGTCTGTCTTGTCTGTCTTGTCTGTCTTGTCTGTCTTGTCTGTCTTGTCTGTCTTGTCTGTCTTGTCTGTCTTGTCTGTCTTGTCTGTCTTGTCTGTCTTGTCTGTCTTGTCTGTCTTGTCTGTCTTGTCTGTCTTGTCTGTCTTGTCTGTCTTGTCTGTCTTGTCTGTCTTGTCTGTCTTGTCTGTCTTGTCTGTCTTGTCTGTCTTGTCTGTCTTGTCTGTCTTGTCTGTCTTGTCTGTCTTGTCTGTCTTGTCTGTCTTGTCTGTCTTGTCTGTCTTGTCTGTCTTGTCTGTCTTGTCTGTCTTGTCTGTCTTGTCTGTCTTGTCTGTCTTGTCTGTCTTGTCTGTCTTGTCTGTCTTGTCTGTCTTGTCTGTCTTGTCTGTCTTGTCTGTCTTGTCTGTCTTGTCTGTCTTGTCTGTCTTGTCTGTCTTGTCTGTCTTGTCTGTCTTGTCTGTCTTGTCTGTCTTGTCTGTCTTGTCTGTCTTGTCTGTCTTGTCTGTCTTGTCTGTCTTGTCTGTCTTGTCTGTCTTGTCTGTCTTGTCTGTCTTGTCTGTCTTGTCTGTCTTGTCTGTCTTGTCTGTCTTGTCTGTCTTGTCTGTCTTGTCTGTCTTGTCTGTCTTGTCTGTCTTGTCTGTCTTGTCTGTCTTGTCTGTCTTGTCTGTCTTGTCTGTCTTGTCTGTCTTGTCTGTCTTGTCTGTCTTGTCTGTCTTGTCTGTCTTGTCTGTCTTGTCTGTCTTGTCTGTCTTGTCTGTCTTGTCTGTCTTGTCTGTCTTGTCTGTCTTGTCTGTCTTGTCTGTCTTGTCTGTCTTGTCTGTCTTGTCTGTCTTGTCTGTCTTGTCTGTCTTGTCTGTCTTGTCTGTCTTGTCTGTCTTGTCTGTCTTGTCTGTCTTGTCTGTCTTGTCTGTCTTGTCTGTCTTGTCTGTCTTGTCTGTCTTGTCTGTCTTGTCTGTCTTGTCTGTCTTGTCTGTCTTGTCTGTCTTGTCTGTCTTGTCTGTCTTGTCTGTCTTGTCTGTCTTGTCTGTCTTGTCTGTCTTGTCTGTCTTGTCTGTCTTGTCTGTCTTGTCTGTCTTGTCTGTCTTGTCTGTCTTGTCTGTCTTGTCTGTCTTGTCTGTCTTGTCTGTCTTGTCTGTCTTGTCTGTCTTGTCTGTCTTGTCTGTCTTGTCTGTCTTGTCTGTCTTGTCTGTCTTGTCTGTCTTGTCTGTCTTGTCTGTCTTGTCTGTCTTGTCTGTCTTGTCTGTCTTGTCTGTCTTGTCTGTCTTGTCTGTCTTGTCTGTCTTGTCTGTCTTGTCTGTCTTGTCTGTCTTGTCTGTCTTGTCTGTCTTGTCTGTCTTGTCTGTCTTGTCTGTCTTGTCTGTCTTGTCTGTCTTGTCTGTCTTGTCTGTCTTGTCTGTCTGTCTTGTCTGTCTTGTCTGTCTTGTCTGTCTTGTCTGTCTTGTCTGTCTTGTCTGTCTTGTCTGTCTTGTCTGTCTTGTCTGTCTTGTCTGTCTTGTCTGTCTTGTCTGTCTTGTCTGTCTTGTCTGTCTTGTCTGTCTTGTCTGTCTTGTCTGTCTTGTCTGTCTTGTCTGTCTTGTCTGTCTTGTCTGTCTTGTCTGTCTTGTCTGTCTTGTCTGTCTGTCTGTCTGTCTTGTCTGTCTTGTGTCTTGTCTGTCTTGTCTGTCTT
Source organism: Sicus ferrugineus (assembly GCA_922984085.1). Taxonomy (NCBI): domain Eukaryota; kingdom Metazoa; phylum Arthropoda; class Insecta; order Diptera; family Conopidae; genus Sicus; species Sicus ferrugineus. The sequence continues at coordinate 4,635 of CAKLPJ010000019.1, read as the reverse complement.
GTCTGTCTTGTCTGTCTTGTCTGTCTTGTCTGTCTTGTCTGTCTTGTCTGTCTTGTCTGTCTTGTCTGTCTTGTCTGTCTTGTCTGTCTTGTCTGTCTTGTCTGTCTTGTCTGTCTTGTCTGTCTTGTCTGTCTTGTCTGTCTTGTCTGTCTTGTCTGTCTTGTCTGTCTTGTCTGTCTTGTCTGTCTTGTCTGTCTTGTCTGTCTTGTCTGTCTTGTCTGTCTTGTCTGTCTTGTCTGTCTTGTCTGTCTTGTCTGTCTTGTCTGTCTTGTCTGTCTTGTCTGTCTTGTCTGTCTTGTCTGTCTTGTCTGTCTTGTCTGTCTTGTCTGTCTTGTCTGTCTTGTCTGTCTTGTCTGTCTTGTCTGTCTTGTCTGTCTTGTCTGTCTTGTCTGTCTTGTCTGTCTTGTCTGTCTTGTCTGTCTTGTCTGTCTTGTCTGTCTTGTCTGTCTTGTCTGTCTTGTCTGTCTTGTCTGTCTTGTCTGTCTTGTCTGTCTTGTCTGTCTTGTCTGTCTTGTCTGTCTTGTCTGTCTTGTCTGTCTTGTCTGTCTTGTCTGTCTTGTCTGTCTTGTCTGTCTTGTCTGTCTTGTCTGTCTTGTCTGTCTTGTCTGTCTTGTCTGTCTTGTCTGTCTTGTCTGTCTTGTCTGTCTTGTCTGTCTTGTCTGTCTTGTCTGTCTTGTCTGTCTTGTCTGTCTTGTCTGTCTTGTCTGTCTTGTCTGTCTTGTCTGTCTTGTCTGTCTTGTCTGTCTTGTCTGTCTTGTCTGTCTTGTCTGTCTTGTCTGTCTTGTCTGTCTTGTCTGTCTTGTCTGTCTTGTCTGTCTTGTCTGTCTTGTCTGTCTTGTCTGTCTTGTCTGTCTTGTCTGTCTTGTCTGTCTTGTCTGTCTTGTCTGTCTTGTCTGTCTTGTCTGTCTTGTCTGTCTTGTCTGTCTTGTCTGTCTTGTCTGTCTTGTCTGTCTTGTCTGTCTTGTCTGTCTTGTCTGTCTTGTCTGTCTTGTCTGTCTTGTCTGTCTTGTCTGTCTTGTCTGTCTTGTCTGTCTTGTCTGTCTTGTCTGTCTTGTCTGTCTTGTCTGTCTTGTCTGTCTTGTCTGTCTTGTCTGTCTTGTCTGTCTTGTCTGTCTTGTCTGTCTTGTCTGTCTTGTCTGTCTTGTCTGTCTTGTCTGTCTTGTCTGTCTTGTCTGTCTTGTCTGTCTTGTCTGTCTTGTCTGTCTTGTCTGTCTTGTCTGTCTTGTCTGTCTTGTCTGTCTTGTCTGTCTTGTCTGTCTTGTCTGTCTTGTCTGTCTTGTCTGTCTTGTCTGTCTTGTCTGTCTTGTCTGTCTTGTCTGTCTTGTCTGTCTTGTCTGTCTTGTCTGTCTTGTCTGTCTTGTCTGTCTTGTCTGTCTTGTCTGTCTTGTCTGTCTTGTCTGTCTTGTCTGTCTTGTCTGTCTTGTCTGTCTTGTCTGTCTTGTCTGTCTTGTCTGTCTTGTCTGTCTTGTCTGTCTTGTCTGTCTTGTCTGTCTTGTCTGTCTTGTCTGTCTTGTCTGTCTTGTCTGTCTTGTCTGTCTTGTCTGTCTTGTCTGTCTTGTCTGTCTTGTCTGTCTTGTCTGTCTTGTCTGTCTTGTCTGTCTTGTCTATCTTGTCTGTCTTGTCTGTCTTGTCTGTCTTGTCTGTCTTGTCTGTCTTGTCTGTCTTGTCTATCTTGTCTGTCTTGTCTGTCTTGTCTGTCTTGTCTGTCTTGTCTGTCTTGTCTGTCTTGTCTGTCTTGTCTATCTTGTCTATCTTGTCTATCTTGTCTATCTTGTCTATCTTGTCTATCTTGTCTATCTTGTCTATCTTGTCTGTCTTGTCTGTCTTGTCTATCTTGTCTATCTTGTCTGTCTTGTCTGTCTTGTCTATCTTGTCTATCTTGTCTGTCTTGTCTGTCTTGTCTGTCTTGTCTGTCTTGTCTGTCTTGTCTGTCTTGTCTGTCTTGTCTGTCTTGTCTGTCTTGTCTGTCTTGTCTGTCTTGTCTGTCTTGTCTGTCTTGTCTGTCTTGTCTGTCTTGTCTGTCTTGTCTGTCTTGTCTGTCTTGTCTGTCTTGTCTGTCTTGTCTGTCTTGTCTGTCTTGTCTGTCTTGTCTGTCTTGTCTGTCTTGTCTGTCTTGTCTGTCTTGTCTGTCTTGTCTGTCTTGTCTGTCTTGTCTGTCTTGTCTGTCTTGTCTGTCTTGTCTGTCTTGTCTGTCTTGTCTGTCTTGTCTGTCTTGTCTGTCTTGTCTGTCTTGTCTGTCTTGTCTGTCTTGTCTGTCTTGTCTGTCTTGTCTGTCTTGTCTGTCTTGTCTGTCTTGTCTGTCTTGTCTGTCTTGTCTGTCTTGTCTGTCTTGTCTGTCTTGTCTGTCTTGTCTTGTCTGTCTTGTCTGTCTTGTCTGTCTGTCTGTCTTGTCTGTCTTGTCTGTCTTGTCTGTCTTGTCTGTCTTGTCTGTCTTGTCTGTCTTGTCTGTCTTGTCTGTCTTGTCTGTCTTGTCTGTCTTGTCTGTCTTGTCTGTCTTGTCTGTCTTGTCTGTCTTGTCTGTCTTGTCTGTCTTGTCTGTCTTGTCTGTCTTGTCTGTCTTGTCTGTCTTGTCTGTCTTGTCTGTCTTGTCTGTCTTGTCTGTCTTGTCTGTCTTGTCTGTCTTGTCTGTCTTGTCTGTCTTGTCTGTCTTGTCTGTCTTGTCTGTCTTGTCTGTCTTGTCTGTCTTGTCTGTCTTGTCTGTCTTGTCTGTCTTGTCTGTCTTGTCTGTCTTGTCTGTCTTGTCTGTCTTGTGTGTCTTGTCTGTCTTGTCTGTCTTGTCTGTCTTGTCTGTCTTGTCTGTCTTGTCTGTCTTGTCTGTCTTGTCTGTCTTGTCTGTCTTGTCTGTCTTGTCCTGTCTTGTCTGTCTTGTCTGTCTTGTCTGTCTTGTCTGTCTTGTCTGTCTTGTCTGTCTTGTCTGTCTTGTCTGTCTTGTCTGTCTTGTCTGTCTTGTCTGTCTTGTCTGTCTTGTCTGTCTTGTCTGTCTTGTCTGTCTTGTCTGTCTTGTCTGTCTTGTCTGTCTTGTCTGTCTTGTCTGTCTTGTCTGTCTTGTCTGTCTTGTCTGTCTTGTCTGTCTTGTCTGTCTTGTCTGTCTTGTCTGTCTTGTCTGTCTTGTCTGTCTTGTCTGTCTTGTCTGTCTTGTCTGTCTTGTCTGTCTTGTCTGTCTTGTCTGTCTTGTCTTGTCTTGTCTTGTCTGTCTTGTCTTGTCTTGTCTGTCTTGTCTGTCTTGTCTGTCTTGTCTGTCTTGTCTGTCTTGTCTGTCTTGTCTGTCTTGTCTGTCTTGTCTGTCTTGTCTGTCTTTTGTCTGTCTTGTCTGTCTTGTCTGTCTTGTCTGTCTTGTCTGTCTTGTCTGTCTTGTCTGTCTTGTCTGTCTTGTCTGTCTTGTCTGTCTTGTCTGTCTTGTCTGTCTTGTCTGTCTTGTCTGTCTTGTCTGTCTTGTCTGTCTTGTCTGTCTTGTCTGTCTTGTCTGTCTTGTCTGTCTTGTCTGTCTTGTCTGTCTTGTCTGTCTTGTCTGTCTTGTCTGTCTTGTCTGTCTTGTCTGTCTTGTCTGTCTTGTCTGTCTTGTCTGTCTTGTCTGTCTTGTCTGTCTTGTCTGTCTTGTCTGTCTTGTCTGTCTTGTCTGTCTTGTCTGTCTTGTCTGTCTTGTCTGTCTTGTCTGTCTTGTCTGTCTTGTCTGTCTTGTCTGTCTTGTCTGTCTTGTCTGTCTTGTCTGTCTTGTCTGTCTTGTCTGTCTTGTCTGTCTTGTCTGTCTTGTCTGTCTTGTCTGTCTTGTCTGTCTTGTCTGTCTTGTCTGTCTTGTCTGTCTTGTCTGTCTTGTCTGTCTTGTCTGTCTTGTCTGTCTTGTCTGTCTTGTCTGTCTTGTCTGTCTTGTCTGTCTTGTCTGTCTTGTCTGTCTTGTCTGTCTTGTCTGTCTTGTCTGTCTTGTCTGTCTTGTCTGTCTTGTCTGTCTTGTCTGTCTTGTCTGTCTTGTCTGTCTTGTCTGTCTTGTCTGTCTTGTCTGTCTTGTCTGTCTTGTCTGTCTTGTCTGTCTTGTCTGTCTTGTCTGTCTTGTCTGTCTTGTCTGTCTTGTCTGTCTTGTCTGTCTTGTCTGTCTTGTCTGTCTTGTCTGTCTTGTCTGTCTTGTCTGTCTTGTCTGTCTTGTCTGTCTTGTCTGTCTTGTCTGTCTTGTCTGTCTTGTCTGTCTTGTCTGTCTTGTCTGTCTTGTCTGTCTTGTCTGTCTTGTCTGTCTTGTCTGTCTTGTCTGTCTTGTCTGTCTTGTCTGTCTTGTCTGTCTTGTCTGTCTTGTCTGTCTTGTCTGTCTTGTCTGTCTTGTCTGTCTTGTCTGTCTTGTCTGTCTTGTCTGTCTTGTCTGTCTTGTCTGTCTTGTCTGTCTGTCTGTCTTGTCTGTCTTGTCTGTCTTGTCTGTCTTGTCTGTCTTGTCTGTCTTGTCTGTCTTGTCTGTCTTGTCTGTCTTGTCTGTCTTGTCTGTCTTGTCTGTCTTGTCTGTCTTGTCTGTCTTGTCTGTCTTGTCTGTCTTGTCTGTCTTGTCTGTCTTGTCTGTCTTGTCTGTCTTGTCTGTCTTGTCTGTCTTGTCTGTCTTGTCTGTCTTGTCTGTCTTGTCTGTCTTGTCTGTCTTGTCTGTCTTGTCTGTCTTGTCTA
>CAKLPJ010000017.1:0-23416 GCA_922984085.1 Sicus ferrugineus | reverse complement strand
AAGTCAAGTCAAGTCAAGTCAAGTCAAGTCAAGTCAAGTCAAGTCAAGTCAAGTCAAGTCAAGTCAAGTCAAGTCAAGTCAAGTCAAGTCAAGTCAAGTCAAGTCAAGTCAAGTCAAGTCAAGTCAAGTCAAGTCAAGTCAAGTCAAGTCAAGTCAAGTCAAGTCAAGTCAAGTCAAGTCAAGTCAAGTCAAGTCAAGTCAAGTCAAGTCAAGTCAAGTCAAGTCAAGTCAAGTCAAGTCAAGTCAAGTCAAGTCAAGTCAAGTCAAGTCAAGTCAAGTCAAGTCAAGTCAAGTCAAGTCAAGTCAAGTCAAGTCAAGTCAAGTCAAGTCAAGTCAAGTCAAGTCAAGTCAAGTCAAGTCAAGTCAAGTCAAGTCAAGTCAAGTCAAGTCAAGTCAAGTCAAGTCAAGTCAAGTCAAGTCAAGTCAAGTCAAGTCAAGTCAAGTCAAGTCAAGTCAAGTCAAGTCAAGTCAAGTCAAGTCAAGTCAAGTCAAGTCAAGTCAAGTCAAGTCAAGTCAAGTCAAGTCAAGTCAAGTCAAGTCAAGTCAAGTCAAGTCAAGTCAAGTCAAGTCAAGTCAAGTCAAGTCAAGTCAAGTCAAGTCAAGTCAAGTCAAGTCAAGTCAAGTCAAGTCAAGTCAAGTCAAGTCAAGTCAAGTCAAGTCAAGTCAAGTCAAGTCAAGTCAAGTCAAGTCAAGTCAAGTCAAGTCAAGTCAAGTCAAGTCAAGTCAAGTCAAGTCAAGTCAAGTCAAGTCAAGTCAAGTCAAGTCAAGTCAAGTCAAGTCAAGTCAAGTCAAGTCAAGTCAAGTCAAGTCAAGTCAAGTCAAGTCAAGTCAAGTCAAGTCAAGTCAAGTCAAGTCAAGTCAAGTCAAGTCAAGTCAAGTCAAGTCAAGTCAAGTCAAGTCAAGTCAAGTCAAGTCAAGTCAAGTCAAGTCAAGTCAAGTCAAGTCAAGTCAAGTCAAGTCAAGTCAAGTCAAGTCAAGTCAAGTCAAGTCAAGTCAAGTCAAGTCAAGTCAAGTCAAGTCAAGTCAAGTCAAGTCAAGTCAAGTCAAGTCAAGTCAAGTCAAGTCAAGTCAAGTCAAGTCAAGTCAAGTCAAGTCAAGTCAAGTCAAGTCAAGTCAAGTCAAGTCAAGTCAAGTCAAGTCAAGTCAAGTCAAGTCAAGTCAAGTCAAGTCAAGTCAAGTCAAGTCAAGTCAAGTCAAGTCAAGTCAAGTCAAGTCAAGTCAAGTCAAGTCAAGTCAAGTCAAGTCAAGTCAAGTCAAGTCAAGTCAAGTCAAGTCAAGTCAAGTCAAGTCAAGTCAAGTCAAGTCAAGTCAAGTCAAGTCAAGTCAAGTCAAGTCAAGTCAAGTCAAGTCAAGTCAAGTCAAGTCAAGTCAAGTCAAGTCAAGTCAAGTCAAGTCAAGTCAAGTCAAGTCAAGTCAAGTCAAGTCAAGTCAAGTCAAGTCAAGTCAAGTCAAGTCAAGTCAAGTCAAGTCAAGTCAAGTCAAGTCAAGTCAAGTCAAGTCAAGTCAAGTCAAGTCAAGTCAAGTCAAGTCAAGTCAAGTCAAGTCAAGTCAAGTCAAGTCAAGTCAAGTCAAGTCAAGTCAAGTCAAGTCAAGTCAAGTCAAGTCAAGTCAAGTCAAGTCAAGTCAAGTCAAGTCAAGTCAAGTCAAGTCAAGTCAAGTCAAGTCAAGTCAAGTCAAGTCAAGTCAAGTCAAGTCAAGTCAAGTCAAGTCAAGTCAAGTCAAGTCAAGTCAAGTCAAGTCAAGTCAAGTCAAGTCAAGTCAAGTCAAGTCAAGTCAAGTCAAGTCAAGTCAAGTCAAGTCAAGTCAAGTCAAGTCAAGTCAAGTCAAGTCAAGTCAAGTCAAGTCAAGTCAAGTCAAGTCAAGTCAAGTCAAGTCAAGTCAAGTCAAGTCAAGTCAAGTCAAGTCAAGTCAAGTCAAGTCAAGTCAAGTCAAGTCAAGTCAAGTCAAGTCAAGTCAAGTCAAGTCAAGTCAAGTCAAGTCAAGTCAAGTCAAGTCAAGTCAAGTCAAGTCAAGTCAAGTCAAGTCAAGTCAAGTCAAGTCAAGTCAAGTCAAGTCAAGTCAAGTCAAGTCAAGTCAAGTCAAGTCAAGTCAAGTCAAGTCAAGTCAAGTCAAGTCAAGTCAAGTCAAGTCAAGTCAAGTCAAGTCAAGTCAAGTCAAGTCAAGTCAAGTCAAGTCAAGTCAAGTCAAGTCAAGTCAAGTCAAGTCAAGTCAAGTCAAGTCAAGTCAAGTCAAGTCAAGTCAAGTCAAGTCAAGTCAAGTCAAGTCAAGTCAAGTCAAGTCAAGTCAAGTCAAGTCAAGTCAAGTCAAGTCAAGTCAAGTCAAGTCAAGTCAAGTCAAGTCAAGTCAAGTCAAGTCAAGTCAAGTCAAGTCAAGTCAAGTCAAGTCAAGTCAAGTCAAGTCAAGTCAAGTCAAGTCAAGTCAAGTCAAGTCAAGTCAAGTCAAGTCAAGTCAAGTCAAGTCAAGTCAAGTCAAGTCAAGTCAAGTCAAGTCAAGTCAAGTCAAGTCAAGTCAAGTCAAGTCAAGTCAAGTCAAGTCAAGTCAAGTCAAGTCAAGTCAAGTCAAGTCAAGTCAAGTCAAGTCAAGTCAAGTCAAGTCAAGTCAAGTCAAGTCAAGTCAAGTCAAGTCAAGTCAAGTCAAGTCAAGTCAAGTCAAGTCAAGTCAAGTCAAGTCAAGTCAAGTCAAGTCAAGTCAAGTCAAGTCAAGTCAAGTCAAGTCAAGTCAAGTCAAGTCAAGTCAAGTCAAGTCAAGTCAAGTCAAGTCAAGTCAAGTCAAGTCAAGTCAAGTCAAGTCAAGTCAAGTCAAGTCAAGTCAAGTCAAGTCAAGTCAAGTCAAGTCAAGTCAAGTCAAGTCAAGTCAAGTCAAGTCAAGTCAAGTCAAGTCAAGTCAAGTCAAGTCAAGTCAAGTCAAGTCAAGTCAAGTCAAGTCAAGTCAAGTCAAGTCAAGTCAAGTCAAGTCAAGTCAAGTCAAGTCAAGTCAAGTCAAGTCAAGTCAAGTCAAGTCAAGTCAAGTCAAGTCAAGTCAAGTCAAGTCAAGTCAAGTCAAGTCAAGTCAAGTCAAGTCAAGTCAAGTCAAGTCAAGTCAAGTCAAGTCAAGTCAAGTCAAGTCAAGTCAAGTCAAGTCAAGTCAAGTCAAGTCAAGTCAAGTCAAGTCAAGTCAAGTCAAGTCAAGTCAAGTCAAGTCAAGTCAAGTCAAGTCAAGTCAAGTCAAGTCAAGTCAAGTCAAGTCAAGTCAAGTCAAGTCAAGTCAAGTCAAGTCAAGTCAAGTCAAGTCAAGTCAAGTCAAGTCAAGTCAAGTCAAGTCAAGTCAAGTCAAGTCAAGTCAAGTCAAGTCAAGTCAAGTCAAGTCAAGTCAAGTCAAGTCAAGTCAAGTCAAGTCAAGTCAAGTCAAGTCAAGTCAAGTCAAGTCAAGTCAAGTCAAGTCAAGTCAAGTCAAGTCAAGTCAAGTCAAGTCAAGTCAAGTCAAGTCAAGTCAAGTCAAGTCAAGTCAAGTCAAGTCAAGTCAAGTCAAGTCAAGTCAAGTCAAGTCAAGTCAAGTCAAGTCAAGTCAAGTCAAGTCAAGTCAAGTCAAGTCAAGTCAAGTCAAGTCAAGTCAAGTCAAGTCAAGTCAAGTCAAGTCAAGTCAAGTCAAGTCAAGTCAAGTCAAGTCAAGTCAAGTCAAGTCAAGTCAAGTCAAGTCAAGTCAAGTCAAGTCAAGTCAAGTCAAGTCAAGTCAAGTCAAGTCAAGTCAAGTCAAGTCAAGTCAAGTCAAGTCAAGTCAAGTCAAGTCAAGTCAAGTCAAGTCAAGTCAAGTCAAGTCAAGTCAAGTCAAGTCAAGTCAAGTCAAGTCAAGTCAAGTCAAGTCAAGTCAAGTCAAGTCAAGTCAAGTCAAGTCAAGTCAAGTCAAGTCAAGTCAAGTCAAGTCAAGTCAAGTCAAGTCAAGTCAAGTCAAGTCAAGTCAAGTCAAGTCAAGTCAAGTCAAGTCAAGTCAAGTCAAGTCAAGTCAAGTCAAGTCAAGTCAAGTCAAGTCAAGTCAAGTCAAGTCAAGTCAAGTCAAGTCAAGTCAAGTCAAGTCAAGTCAAGTCAAGTCAAGTCAAGTCAAGTCAAGTCAAGTCAAGTCAAGTCAAGTCAAGTCAAGTCAAGTCAAGTCAAGTCAAGTCAAGTCAAGTCAAGTCAAGTCAAGTCAAGTCAAGTCAAGTCAAGTCAAGTCAAGTCAAGTCAAGTCAAGTCAAGTCAAGTCAAGTCAAGTCAAGTCAAGTCAAGTCAAGTCAAGTCAAGTCAAGTCAAGTCAAGTCAAGTCAAGTCAAGTCAAGTCAAGTCAAGTCAAGTCAAGTCAAGTCAAGTCAAGTCAAGTCAAGTCAAGTCAAGTCAAGTCAAGTCAAGTCAAGTCAAGTCAAGTCAAGTCAAGTCAAGTCAAGTCAAGTCAAGTCAAGTCAAGTCAAGTCAAGTCAAGTCAAGTCAAGTCAAGTCAAGTCAAGTCAAGTCAAGTCAAGTCAAGTCAAGTCAAGTCAAGTCAAGTCAAGTCAAGTCAAGTCAAGTCAAGTCAAGTCAAGTCAAGTCAAGTCAAGTCAAGTCAAGTCAAGTCAAGTCAAGTCAAGTCAAGTCAAGTCAAGTCAAGTCAAGTCAAGTCAAGTCAAGTCAAGTCAAGTCAAGTCAAGTCAAGTCAAGTCAAGTCAAGTCAAGTCAAGTCAAGTCAAGTCAAGTCAAGTCAAGTCAAGTCAAGTCAAGTCAAGTCAAGTCAAGTCAAGTCAAGTCAAGTCAAGTCAAGTCAAGTCAAGTCAAGTCAAGTCAAGTCAAGTCAAGTCAAGTCAAGTCAAGTCAAGTCAAGTCAAGTCAAGTCAAGTCAAGTCAAGTCAAGTCAAGTCAAGTCAAGTCAAGTCAAGTCAAGTCAAGTCAAGTCAAGTCAAGTCAAGTCAAGTCAAGTCAAGTCAAGTCAAGTCAAGTCAAGTCAAGTCAAGTCAAGTCAAGTCAAGTCAAGTCAAGTCAAGTCAAGTCAAGTCAAGTCAAGTCAAGTCAAGTCAAGTCAAGTCAAGTCAAGTCAAGTCAAGTCAAGTCAAGTCAAGTCAAGTCAAGTCAAGTCAAGTCAAGTCAAGTCAAGTCAAGTCAAGTCAAGTCAAGTCAAGTCAAGTCAAGTCAAGTCAAGTCAAGTCAAGTCAAGTCAAGTCAAGTCAAGTCAAGTCAAGTCAAGTCAAGTCAAGTCAAGTCAAGTCAAGTCAAGTCAAGTCAAGTCAAGTCAAGTCAAGTCAAGTCAAGTCAAGTCAAGTCAAGTCAAGTCAAGTCAAGTCAAGTCAAGTCAAGTCAAGTCAAGTCAAGTCAAGTCAAGTCAAGTCAAGTCAAGTCAAGTCAAGTCAAGTCAAGTCAAGTCAAGTCAAGTCAAGTCAAGTCAAGTCAAGTCAAGTCAAGTCAAGTCAAGTCAAGTCAAGTCAAGTCAAGTCAAGTCAAGTCAAGTCAAGTCAAGTCAAGTCAAGTCAAGTCAAGTCAAGTCAAGTCAAGTCAAGTCAAGTCAAGTCAAGTCAAGTCAAGTCAAGTCAAGTCAAGTCAAGTCAAGTCAAGTCAAGTCAAGTCAAGTCAAGTCAAGTCAAGTCAAGTCAAGTCAAGTCAAGTCAAGTCAAGTCAAGTCAAGTCAAGTCAAGTCAAGTCAAGTCAAGTCAAGTCAAGTCAAGTCAAGTCAAGTCAAGTCAAGTCAAGTCAAGTCAAGTCAAGTCAAGTCAAGTCAAGTCAAGTCAAGTCAAGTCAAGTCAAGTCAAGTCAAGTCAAGTCAAGTCAAGTCAAGTCAAGTCAAGTCAAGTCAAGTCAAGTCAAGTCAAGTCAAGTCAAGTCAAGTCAAGTCAAGTCAAGTCAAGTCAAGTCAAGTCAAGTCAAGTCAAGTCAAGTCAAGTCAAGTCAAGTCAAGTCAAGTCAAGTCAAGTCAAGTCAAGTCAAGTCAAGTCAAGTCAAGTCAAGTCAAGTCAAGTCAAGTCAAGTCAAGTCAAGTCAAGTCAAGTCAAGTCAAGTCAAGTCAAGTCAAGTCAAGTCAAGTCAAGTCAAGTCAAGTCAAGTCAAGTCAAGTCAAGTCAAGTCAAGTCAAGTCAAGTCAAGTCAAGTCAAGTCAAGTCAAGTCAAGTCAAGTCAAGTCAAGTCAAGTCAAGTCAAGTCAAGTCAAGTCAAGTCAAGTCAAGTCAAGTCAAGTCAAGTCAAGTCAAGTCAAGTCAAGTCAAGTCAAGTCAAGTCAAGTCAAGTCAAGTCAAGTCAAGTCAAGTCAAGTCAAGTCAAGTCAAGTCAAGTCAAGTCAAGTCAAGTCAAGTCAAGTCAAGTCAAGTCAAGTCAAGTCAAGTCAAGTCAAGTCAAGTCAAGTCAAGTCAAGTCAAGTCAAGTCAAGTCAAGTCAAGTCAAGTCAAGTCAAGTCAAGTCAAGTCAAGTCAAGTCAAGTCAAGTCAAGTCAAGTCAAGTCAAGTCAAGTCAAGTCAAGTCAAGTCAAGTCAAGTCAAGTCAAGTCAAGTCAAGTCAAGTCAAGTCAAGTCAAGTCAAGTCAAGTCAAGTCAAGTCAAGTCAAGTCAAGTCAAGTCAAGTCAAGTCAAGTCAAGTCAAGTCAAGTCAAGTCAAGTCAAGTCAAGTCAAGTCAAGTCAAGTCAAGTCAAGTCAAGTCAAGTCAAGTCAAGTCAAGTCAAGTCAAGTCAAGTCAAGTCAAGTCAAGTCAAGTCAAGTCAAGTCAAGTCAAGTCAAGTCAAGTCAAGTCAAGTCAAGTCAAGTCAAGTCAAGTCAAGTCAAGTCAAGTCAAGTCAAGTCAAGTCAAGTCAAGTCAAGTCAAGTCAAGTCAAGTCAAGTCAAGTCAAGTCAAGTCAAGTCAAGTCAAGTCAAGTCAAGTCAAGTCAAGTCAAGTCAAGTCAAGTCAAGTCAAGTCAAGTCAAGTCAAGTCAAGTCAAGTCAAGTCAAGTCAAGTCAAGTCAAGTCAAGTCAAGTCAAGTCAAGTCAAGTCAAGTCAAGTCAAGTCAAGTCAAGTCAAGTCAAGTCAAGTCAAGTCAAGTCAAGTCAAGTCAAGTCAAGTCAAGTCAAGTCAAGTCAAGTCAAGTCAAGTCAAGTCAAGTCAAGTCAAGTCAAGTCAAGTCAAGTCAAGTCAAGTCAAGTCAAGTCAAGTCAAGTCAAGTCAAGTCAAGTCAAGTCAAGTCAAGTCAAGTCAAGTCAAGTCAAGTCAAGTCAAGTCAAGTCAAGTCAAGTCAAGTCAAGTCAAGTCAAGTCAAGTCAAGTCAAGTCAAGTCAAGTCAAGTCAAGTCAAGTCAAGTCAAGTCAAGTCAAGTCAAGTCAAGTCAAGTCAAGTCAAGTCAAGTCAAGTCAAGTCAAGTCAAGTCAAGTCAAGTCAAGTCAAGTCAAGTCAAGTCAAGTCAAGTCAAGTCAAGTCAAGTCAAGTCAAGTCAAGTCAAGTCAAGTCAAGTCAAGTCAAGTCAAGTCAAGTCAAGTCAAGTCAAGTCAAGTCAAGTCAAGTCAAGTCAAGTCAAGTCAAGTCAAGTCAAGTCAAGTCAAGTCAAGTCAAGTCAAGTCAAGTCAAGTCAAGTCAAGTCAAGTCAAGTCAAGTCAAGTCAAGTCAAGTCAAGTCAAGTCAAGTCAAGTCAAGTCAAGTCAAGTCAAGTCAAGTCAAGTCAAGTCAAGTCAAGTCAAGTCAAGTCAAGTCAAGTCAAGTCAAGTCAAGTCAAGTCAAGTCAAGTCAAGTCAAGTCAAGTCAAGTCAAGTCAAGTCAAGTCAAGTCAAGTCAAGTCAAGTCAAGTCAAGTCAAGTCAAGTCAAGTCAAGTCAAGTCAAGTCAAGTCAAGTCAAGTCAAGTCAAGTCAAGTCAAGTCAAGTCAAGTCAAGTCAAGTCAAGTCAAGTCAAGTCAAGTCAAGTCAAGTCAAGTCAAGTCAAGTCAAGTCAAGTCAAGTCAAGTCAAGTCAAGTCAAGTCAAGTCAAGTCAAGTCAAGTCAAGTCAAGTCAAGTCAAGTCAAGTCAAGTCAAGTCAAGTCAAGTCAAGTCAAGTCAAGTCAAGTCAAGTCAAGTCAAGTCAAGTCAAGTCAAGTCAAGTCAAGTCAAGTCAAGTCAAGTCAAGTCAAGTCAAGTCAAGTCAAGTCAAGTCAAGTCAAGTCAAGTCAAGTCAAGTCAAGTCAAGTCAAGTCAAGTCAAGTCAAGTCAAGTCAAGTCAAGTCAAGTCAAGTCAAGTCAAGTCAAGTCAAGTCAAGTCAAGTCAAGTCAAGTCAAGTCAAGTCAAGTCAAGTCAAGTCAAGTCAAGTCAAGTCAAGTCAAGTCAAGTCAAGTCAAGTCAAGTCAAGTCAAGTCAAGTCAAGTCAAGTCAAGTCAAGTCAAGTCAAGTCAAGTCAAGTCAAGTCAAGTCAAGTCAAGTCAAGTCAAGTCAAGTCAAGTCAAGTCAAGTCAAGTCAAGTCAAGTCAAGTCAAGTCAAGTCAAGTCAAGTCAAGTCAAGTCAAGTCAAGTCAAGTCAAGTCAAGTCAAGTCAAGTCAAGTCAAGTCAAGTCAAGTCAAGTCAAGTCAAGTCAAGTCAAGTCAAGTCAAGTCAAGTCAAGTCAAGTCAAGTCAAGTCAAGTCAAGTCAAGTCAAGTCAAGTCAAGTCAAGTCAAGTCAAGTCAAGTCAAGTCAAGTCAAGTCAAGTCAAGTCAAGTCAAGTCAAGTCAAGTCAAGTCAAGTCAAGTCAAGTCAAGTCAAGTCAAGTCAAGTCAAGTCAAGTCAAGTCAAGTCAAGTCAAGTCAAGTCAAGTCAAGTCAAGTCAAGTCAAGTCAAGTCAAGTCAAGTCAAGTCAAGTCAAGTCAAGTCAAGTCAAGTCAAGTCAAGTCAAGTCAAGTCAAGTCAAGTCAAGTCAAGTCAAGTCAAGTCAAGTCAAGTCAAGTCAAGTCAAGTCAAGTCAAGTCAAGTCAAGTCAAGTCAAGTCAAGTCAAGTCAAGTCAAGTCAAGTCAAGTCAAGTCAAGTCAAGTCAAGTCAAGTCAAGTCAAGTCAAGTCAAGTCAAGTCAAGTCAAGTCAAGTCAAGTCAAGTCAAGTCAAGTCAAGTCAAGTCAAGTCAAGTCAAGTCAAGTCAAGTCAAGTCAAGTCAAGTCAAGTCAAGTCAAGTCAAGTCAAGTCAAGTCAAGTCAAGTCAAGTCAAGTCAAGTCAAGTCAAGTCAAGTCAAGTCAAGTCAAGTCAAGTCAAGTCAAGTCAAGTCAAGTCAAGTCAAGTCAAGTCAAGTCAAGTCAAGTCAAGTCAAGTCAAGTCAAGTCAAGTCAAGTCAAGTCAAGTCAAGTCAAGTCAAGTCAAGTCAAGTCAAGTCAAGTCAAGTCAAGTCAAGTCAAGTCAAGTCAAGTCAAGTCAAGTCAAGTCAAGTCAAGTCAAGTCAAGTCAAGTCAAGTCAAGTCAAGTCAAGTCAAGTCAAGTCAAGTCAAGTCAAGTCAAGTCAAGTCAAGTCAAGTCAAGTCAAGTCAAGTCAAGTCAAGTCAAGTCAAGTCAAGTCAAGTCAAGTCAAGTCAAGTCAAGTCAAGTCAAGTCAAGTCAAGTCAAGTCAAGTCAAGTCAAGTCAAGTCAAGTCAAGTCAAGTCAAGTCAAGTCAAGTCAAGTCAAGTCAAGTCAAGTCAAGTCAAGTCAAGTCAAGTCAAGTCAAGTCAAGTCAAGTCAAGTCAAGTCAAGTCAAGTCAAGTCAAGTCAAGTCAAGTCAAGTCAAGTCAAGTCAAGTCAAGTCAAGTCAAGTCAAGTCAAGTCAAGTCAAGTCAAGTCAAGTCAAGTCAAGTCAAGTCAAGTCAAGTCAAGTCAAGTCAAGTCAAGTCAAGTCAAGTCAAGTCAAGTCAAGTCAAGTCAAGTCAAGTCAAGTCAAGTCAAGTCAAGTCAAGTCAAGTCAAGTCAAGTCAAGTCAAGTCAAGTCAAGTCAAGTCAAGTCAAGTCAAGTCAAGTCAAGTCAAGTCAAGTCAAGTCAAGTCAAGTCAAGTCAAGTCAAGTCAAGTCAAGTCAAGTCAAGTCAAGTCAAGTCAAGTCAAGTCAAGTCAAGTCAAGTCAAGTCAAGTCAAGTCAAGTCAAGTCAAGTCAAGTCAAGTCAAGTCAAGTCAAGTCAAGTCAAGTCAAGTCAAGTCAAGTCAAGTCAAGTCAAGTCAAGTCAAGTCAAGTCAAGTCAAGTCAAGTCAAGTCAAGTCAAGTCAAGTCAAGTCAAGTCAAGTCAAGTCAAGTCAAGTCAAGTCAAGTCAAGTCAAGTCAAGTCAAGTCAAGTCAAGTCAAGTCAAGTCAAGTCAAGTCAAGTCAAGTCAAGTCAAGTCAAGTCAAGTCAAGTCAAGTCAAGTCAAGTCAAGTCAAGTCAAGTCAAGTCAAGTCAAGTCAAGTCAAGTCAAGTCAAGTCAAGTCAAGTCAAGTCAAGTCAAGTCAAGTCAAGTCAAGTCAAGTCAAGTCAAGTCAAGTCAAGTCAAGTCAAGTCAAGTCAAGTCAAGTCAAGTCAAGTCAAGTCAAGTCAAGTCAAGTCAAGTCAAGTCAAGTCAAGTCAAGTCAAGTCAAGTCAAGTCAAGTCAAGTCAAGTCAAGTCAAGTCAAGTCAAGTCAAGTCAAGTCAAGTCAAGTCAAGTCAAGTCAAGTCAAGTCAAGTCAAGTCAAGTCAAGTCAAGTCAAGTCAAGTCAAGTCAAGTCAAGTCAAGTCAAGTCAAGTCAAGTCAAGTCAAGTCAAGTCAAGTCAAGTCAAGTCAAGTCAAGTCAAGTCAAGTCAAGTCAAGTCAAGTCAAGTCAAGTCAAGTCAAGTCAAGTCAAGTCAAGTCAAGTCAAGTCAAGTCAAGTCAAGTCAAGTCAAGTCAAGTCAAGTCAAGTCAAGTCAAGTCAAGTCAAGTCAAGTCAAGTCAAGTCAAGTCAAGTCAAGTCAAGTCAAGTCAAGTCAAGTCAAGTCAAGTCAAGTCAAGTCAAGTCAAGTCAAGTCAAGTCAAGTCAAGTCAAGTCAAGTCAAGTCAAGTCAAGTCAAGTCAAGTCAAGTCAAGTCAAGTCAAGTCAAGTCAAGTCAAGTCAAGTCAAGTCAAGTCAAGTCAAGTCAAGTCAAGTCAAGTCAAGTCAAGTCAAGTCAAGTCAAGTCAAGTCAAGTCAAGTCAAGTCAAGTCAAGTCAAGTCAAGTCAAGTCAAGTCAAGTCAAGTCAAGTCAAGTCAAGTCAAGTCAAGTCAAGTCAAGTCAAGTCAAGTCAAGTCAAGTCAAGTCAAGTCAAGTCAAGTCAAGTCAAGTCAAGTCAAGTCAAGTCAAGTCAAGTCAAGTCAAGTCAAGTCAAGTCAAGTCAAGTCAAGTCAAGTCAAGTCAAGTCAAGTCAAGTCAAGTCAAGTCAAGTCAAGTCAAGTCAAGTCAAGTCAAGTCAAGTCAAGTCAAGTCAAGTCAAGTCAAGTCAAGTCAAGTCAAGTCAAGTCAAGTCAAGTCAAGTCAAGTCAAGTCAAGTCAAGTCAAGTCAAGTCAAGTCAAGTCAAGTCAAGTCAAGTCAAGTCAAGTCAAGTCAAGTCAAGTCAAGTCAAGTCAAGTCAAGTCAAGTCAAGTCAAGTCAAGTCAAGTCAAGTCAAGTCAAGTCAAGTCAAGTCAAGTCAAGTCAAGTCAAGTCAAGTCAAGTCAAGTCAAGTCAAGTCAAGTCAAGTCAAGTCAAGTCAAGTCAAGTCAAGTCAAGTCAAGTCAAGTCAAGTCAAGTCAAGTCAAGTCAAGTCAAGTCAAGTCAAGTCAAGTCAAGTCAAGTCAAGTCAAGTCAAGTCAAGTCAAGTCAAGTCAAGTCAAGTCAAGTCAAGTCAAGTCAAGTCAAGTCAAGTCAAGTCAAGTCAAGTCAAGTCAAGTCAAGTCAAGTCAAGTCAAGTCAAGTCAAGTCAAGTCAAGTCAAGTCAAGTCAAGTCAAGTCAAGTCAAGTCAAGTCAAGTCAAGTCAAGTCAAGTCAAGTCAAGTCAAGTCAAGTCAAGTCAAGTCAAGTCAAGTCAAGTCAAGTCAAGTCAAGTCAAGTCAAGTCAAGTCAAGTCAAGTCAAGTCAAGTCAAGTCAAGTCAAGCAAGTCAAGTCAATCAAGTCAAGTCAAGTCAAGTCAAGTCAAGTCAAGTCAAGTCAAGTCAAGTCAAGTCAAGTCAAGTCAAGTCAAGTCAAGTCAAGTCAAGTCAAGTCAAGTCAAGTCAAGTCAAGTCAAGTCAAGTCAAGTCAAGTCAAGTCAAGTCAAGTCAAGTCAAGTCAAGTCAAGTCAAGTCAAGTCAAGTCAAGTCAAGTCAAGTCAAGTCAAGTCAAGTCAAGTCAAGTCAAGTCAAGTCAAGTCAAGTCAAGTCAAGTCAAGTCAAGTCAAGTCAAGTCAAGTCAAGTCAAGTCAAGTCAAGTCAAGTCAAGTCAAGTCAAGTCAAGTCAAGTCAAGTCAAGTCAAGTCAAGTCAAGTCAAGTCAAGTCAAGTCAAGTCAAGTCAAGTCAAGTCAAGTCAAGTCAAGTCAAGTCAAGTCAAGTCAAGTCAAGTCAAGTCAAGTCAAGTCAAGTCAAGTCAAGTCAAGTCAAGTCAAGTCAAGTCAAGTCAAGTCAAGTCAAGTCAAGTCAAGTCAAGTCAAGTCAAGTCAAGTCAAGTCAAGTCAAGTCAAGTCAAGTCAAGTCAAGTCAAGTCAAGTCAAGTCAAGTCAAGTCAAGTCAAGTCAAGTCAAGTCAAGTCAAGTCAAGTCAAGTCAAGTCAAGTCAAGTCAAGTCAAGTCAAGTCAAGTCAAGTCAAGTCAAGTCAAGTCAAGTCAAGTCAAGTCAAGTCAAGTCAAGTCAAGTCAAGTCAAGTCAAGTCAAGTCAAGTCAAGTCAAGTCAAGTCAAGTCAAGTCAAGTCAAGTCAAGTCAAGTCAAGTCAAGTCAAGTCAAGTCAAGTCAAGTCAAGTCAAGTCAAGTCAAGTCAAGTCAAGTCAAGTCAAGTCAAGTCAAGTCAAGTCAAGTCAAGTCAAGTCAAGTCAAGTCAAGTCAAGTCAAGTCAAGTCAAGTCAAGTCAAGTCAAGTCAAGTCAAGTCAAGTCAAGTCAAGTCAAGTCAAGTCAAGTCAAGTCAAGTCAAGTCAAGTCAAGTCAAGTCAAGTCAAGTCAAGTCAAGTCAAGTCAAGTCAAGTCAAGTCAAGTCAAGTCAAGTCAAGTCAAGTCAAGTCAAGTCAAGTCAAGTCAAGTCAAGTCAAGTCAAGTCAAGTCAAGTCAAGTCAAGTCAAGTCAAGTCAAGTCAAGTCAAGTCAAGTCAAGTCAAGTCAAGTCAAGTCAAGTCAAGTCAAGTCAAGTCAAGTCAAGTCAAGTCAAGTCAAGTCAAGTCAAGTCAAGTCAAGTCAAGTCAAGTCAAGTCAAGTCAAGTCAAGTCAAGTCAAGTCAAGTCAAGTCAAGTCAAGTCAAGTCAAGTCAAGTCAAGTCAAGTCAAGTCAAGTCAAGTCAAGTCAAGTCAAGTCAAGTCAAGTCAAGTCAAGTCAAGTCAAGTCAAGTCAAGTCAAGTCAAGTCAAGTCAAGTCAAGTCAAGTCAAGTCAAGTCAAGTCAAGTCAAGTCAAGTCAAGTCAAGTCAAGTCAAGTCAAGTCAAGTCAAGTCAAGTCAAGTCAAGTCAAGTCAAGTCAAGTCAAGTCAAGTCAAGTCAAGTCAAGTCAAGTCAAGTCAAGTCAAGTCAAGTCAAGTCAAGTCAAGTCAAGTCAAGTCAAGTCAAGTCAAGTCAAGTCAAGTCAAGTCAAGTCAAGTCAAGTCAAGTCAAGTCAAGTCAAGTCAAGTCAAGTCAAGTCAAGTCAAGTCAAGTCAAGTCAAGTCAAGTCAAGTCAAGTCAAGTCAAGTCAAGTCAAGTCAAGTCAAGTCAAGTCAAGTCAAGTCAAGTCAAGTCAAGTCAAGTCAAGTCAAGTCAAGTCAAGTCAAGTCAAGTCAAGTCAAGTCAAGTCAAGTCAAGTCAAGTCAAGTCAAGTCAAGTCAAGTCAAGTCAAGTCAAGTCAAGTCAAGTCAAGTCAAGTCAAGTCAAGTCAAGTCAAGTCAAGTCAAGTCAAGTCAAGTCAAGTCAAGTCAAGTCAAGTCAAGTCAAGTCAAGTCAAGTCAAGTCAAGTCAAGTCAAGTCAAGTCAAGTCAAGTCAAGTCAAGTCAAGTCAAGTCAAGTCAAGTCAAGTCAAGTCAAGTCAAGTCAAGTCAAGTCAAGTCAAGTCAAGTCAAGTCAAGTCAAGTCAAGTCAAGTCAAGTCAAGTCAAGTCAAGTCAAGTCAAGTCAAGTCAAGTCAAGTCAAGTCAAGTCAAGTCAAGTCAAGTCAAGTCAAGTCAAGTCAAGTCAAGTCAAGTCAAGTCAAGTCAAGTCAAGTCAAGTCAAGTCAAGTCAAGTCAAGTCAAGTCAAGTCAAGTCAAGTCAAGTCAAGTCAAGTCAAGTCAAGTCAAGTCAAGTCAAGTCAAGTCAAGTCAAGTCAAGTCAAGTCAAGTCAAGTCAAGTCAAGTCAAGTCAAGTCAAGTCAAGTCAAGTCAAGTCAAGTCAAGTCAAGTCAAGTCAAGTCAAGTCAAGTCAAGTCAAGTCAAGTCAAGTCAAGTCAAGTCAAGTCAAGTCAAGTCAAGTCAAGTCAAGTCAAGTCAAGTCAAGTCAAGTCAAGTCAAGTCAAGTCAAGTCAAGTCAAGTCAAGTCAAGTCAAGTCAAGTCAAGTCAAGTCAAGTCAAGTCAAGTCAAGTCAAGTCAAGTCAAGTCAAGTCAAGTCAAGTCAAGTCAAGTCAAGTCAAGTCAAGTCAAGTCAAGTCAAGTCAAGTCAAGTCAAGTCAAGTCAAGTCAAGTCAAGTCAAGTCAAGTCAAGTCAAGTCAAGTCAAGTCAAGTCAAGTCAAGTCAAGTCAAGTCAAGTCAAGTCAAGTCAAGTCAAGTCAAGTCAAGTCAAGTCAAGTCAAGTCAAGTCAAGTCAAGTCAAGTCAAGTCAAGTCAAGTCAAGTCAAGTCAAGTCAAGTCAAGTCAAGTCAAGTCAAGTCAAGTCAAGTCAAGTCAAGTCAAGTCAAGTCAAGTCAAGTCAAGTCAAGTCAAGTCAAGTCAAGTCAAGTCAAGTCAAGTCAAGTCAAGTCAAGTCAAGTCAAGTCAAGTCAAGTCAAGTCAAGTCAAGTCAAGTCAAGTCAAGTCAAGTCAAGTCAAGTCAAGTCAAGTCAAGTCAAGTCAAGTCAAGTCAAGTCAAGTCAAGTCAAGTCAAGTCAAGTCAAGTCAAGTCAAGTCAAGTCAAGTCAAGTCAAGTCAAGTCAAGTCAAGTCAAGTCAAGTCAAGTCAAGTCAAGTCAAGTCAAGTCAAGTCAAGTCAAGTCAAGTCAAGTCAAGTCAAGTCAAGTCAAGTCAAGTCAAGTCAAGTCAAGTCAAGTCAAGTCAAGTCAAGTCAAGTCAAGTCAAGTCAAGTCAAGTCAAGTCAAGTCAAGTCAAGTCAAGTCAAGTCAAGTCAAGTCAAGTCAAGTCAAGTCAAGTCAAGTCAAGTCAAGTCAAGTCAAGTCAAGTCAAGTCAAGTCAAGTCAAGTCAAGTCAAGTCAAGTCAAGTCAAGTCAAGTCAAGTCAAGTCAAGTCAAGTCAAGTCAAGTCAAGTCAAGTCAAGTCAAGTCAAGTCAAGTCAAGTCAAGTCAAGTCAAGTCAAGTCAAGTCAAGTCAAGTCAAGTCAAGTCAAGTCAAGTCAAGTCAAGTCAAGTCAAGTCAAGTCAAGTCAAGTCAAGTCAAGTCAAGTCAAGTCAAGTCAAGTCAAGTCAAGTCAAGTCAAGTCAAGTCAAGTCAAGTCAAGTCAAGTCAAGTCAAGTCAAGTCAAGTCAAGTCAAGTCAAGTCAAGTCAAGTCAAGTCAAGTCAAGTCAAGTCAAGTCAAGTCAAGTCAAGTCAAGTCAAGTCAAGTCAAGTCAAGTCAAGTCAAGTCAAGTCAAGTCAAGTCAAGTCAAGTCAAGTCAAGTCAAGTCAAGTCAAGTCAAGTCAAGTCAAGTCAAGTCAAGTCAAGTCAAGTCAAGTCAAGTCAAGTCAAGTCAAGTCAAGTCAAGTCAAGTCAAGTCAAGTCAAGTCAAGTCAAGTCAAGTCAAGTCAAGTCAAGTCAAGTCAAGTCAAGTCAAGTCAAGTCAAGTCAAGTCAAGTCAAGTCAAGTCAAGTCAAGTCAAGTCAAGTCAAGTCAAGTCAAGTCAAGTCAAGTCAAGTCAAGTCAAGTCAAGTCAAGTCAAGTCAAGTCAAGTCAAGTCAAGTCAAGTCAAGTCAAGTCAAGTCAAGTCAAGTCAAGTCAAGTCAAGTCAAGTCAAGTCAAGTCAAGTCAAGTCAAGTCAAGTCAAGTCAAGTCAAGTCAAGTCAAGTCAAGTCAAGTCAAGTCAAGTCAAGTCAAGTCAAGTCAAGTCAAGTCAAGTCAAGTCAAGTCAAGTCAAGTCAAGTCAAGTCAAGTCAAGTCAAGTCAAGTCAAGTCAAGTCAAGTCAAGTCAAGTCAAGTCAAGTCAAGTCAAGTCAAGTCAAGTCAAGTCAAGTCAAGTCAAGTCAAGTCAAGTCAAGTCAAGTCAAGTCAAGTCAAGTCAAGTCAAGTCAAGTCAAGTCAAGTCAAGTCAAGTCAAGTCAAGTCAAGTCAAGTCAAGTCAAGTCAAGTCAAGTCAAGTCAAGTCAAGTCAAGTCAAGTCAAGTCAAGTCAAGTCAAGTCAAGTCAAGTCAAGTCAAGTCAAGTCAAGTCAAGTCAAGTCAAGTCAAGTCAAGTCAAGTCAAGTCAAGTCAAGTCAAGTCAAGTCAAGTCAAGTCAAGTCAAGTCAAGTCAAGTCAAGTCAAGTCAAGTCAAGTCAAGTCAAGTCAAGTCAAGTCAAGTCAAGTCAAGTCAAGTCAAGTCAAGTCAAGTCAAGTCAAGTCAAGTCAAGTCAAGTCAAGTCAAGTCAAGTCAAGTCAAGTCAAGTCAAGTCAAGTCAAGTCAAGTCAAGTCAAGTCAAGTCAAGTCAAGTCAAGTCAAGTCAAGTCAAGTCAAGTCAAGTCAAGTCAAGTCAAGTCAAGTCAAGTCAAGTCAAGTCAAGTCAAGTCAAGTCAAGTCAAGTCAAGTCAAGTCAAGTCAAGTCAAGTCAAGTCAAGTCAAGTCAAGTCAAGTCAAGTCAAGTCAAGTCAAGTCAAGTCAAGTCAAGTCAAGTCAAGTCAAGTCAAGTCAAGTCAAGTCAAGTCAAGTCAAGTCAAGTCAAGTCAAGTCAAGTCAAGTCAAGTCAAGTCAAGTCAAGTCAAGTCAAGTCAAGTCAAGTCAAGTCAAGTCAAGTCAAGTCAAGTCAAGTCAAGTCAAGTCAAGTCAAGTCAAGTCAAGTCAAGTCAAGTCAAGTCAAGTCAAGTCAAGTCAAGTCAAGTCAAGTCAAGTCAAGTCAAGTCAAGTCAAGTCAAGTCAAGTCAAGTCAAGTCAAGTCAAGTCAAGTCAAGTCAAGTCAAGTCAAGTCAAGTCAAGTCAAGTCAAGTCAAGTCAAGTCAAGTCAAGTCAAGTCAAGTCAAGTCAAGTCAAGTCAAGTCAAGTCAAGTCAAGTCAAGTCAAGTCAAGTCAAGTCAAGTCAAGTCAAGTCAAGTCAAGTCAAGTCAAGTCAAGTCAAGTCAAGTCAAGTCAAGTCAAGTCAAGTCAAGTCAAGTCAAGTCAAGTCAAGTCAAGTCAAGTCAAGTCAAGTCAAGTCAAGTCAAGTCAAGTCAAGTCAAGTCAAGTCAAGTCAAGTCAAGTCAAGTCAAGTCAAGTCAAGTCAAGTCAAGTCAAGTCAAGTCAAGTCAAGTCAAGTCAAGTCAAGTCAAGTCAAGTCAAGTCAAGTCAAGTCAAGTCAAGTCAAGTCAAGTCAAGTCAAGTCAAGTCAAGTCAAGTCAAGTCAAGTCAAGTCAAGTCAAGTCAAGTCAAGTCAAGTCAAGTCAAGTCAAGTCAAGTCAAGTCAAGTCAAGTCAAGTCAAGTCAAGTCAAGTCAAGTCAAGTCAAGTCAAGTCAAGTCAAGTCAAGTCAAGTCAAGTCAAGTCAAGTCAAGTCAAGTCAAGTCAAGTCAAGTCAAGTCAAGTCAAGTCAAGTCAAGTCAAGTCAAGTCAAGTCAAGTCAAGTCAAGTCAAGTCAAGTCAAGTCAAGTCAAGTCAAGTCAAGTCAAGTCAAGTCAAGTCAAGTCAAGTCAAGTCAAGTCAAGTCAAGTCAAGTCAAGTCAAGTCAAGTCAAGTCAAGTCAAGTCAAGTCAAGTCAAGTCAAGTCAAGTCAAGTCAAGTCAAGTCAAGTCAAGTCAAGTCAAGTCAAGTCAAGTCAAGTCAAGTCAAGTCAAGTCAAGTCAAGTCAAGTCAAGTCAAGTCAAGTCAAGTCAAGTCAAGTCAAGTCAAGTCAAGTCAAGTCAAGTCAAGTCAAGTCAAGTCAAGTCAAGTCAAGTCAAGTCAAGTCAAGTCAAGTCAAGTCAAGTCAAGTCAAGTCAAGTCAAGTCAAGTCAAGTCAAGTCAAGTCAAGTCAAGTCAAGTCAAGTCAAGTCAAGTCAAGTCAAGTCAAGTCAAGTCAAGTCAAGTCAAGTCAAGTCAAGTCAAGTCAAGTCAAGTCAAGTCAAGTCAAGTCAAGTCAAGTCAAGTCAAGTCAAGTCAAGTCAAGTCAAGTCAAGTCAAGTCAAGTCAAGTCAAGTCAAGTCAAGTCAAGTCAAGTCAAGTCAAGTCAAGTCAAGTCAAGTCAAGTCAAGTCAAGTCAAGTCAAGTCAAGTCAAGTCAAGTCAAGTCAAGTCAAGTCAAGTCAAGTCAAGTCAAGTCAAGTCAAGTCAAGTCAAGTCAAGTCAAGTCAAGTCAAGTCAAGTCAAGTCAAGTCAAGTCAAGTCAAGTCAAGTCAAGTCAAGTCAAGTCAAGTCAAGTCAAGTCAAGTCAAGTCAAGTCAAGTCAAGTCAAGTCAAGTCAAGTCAAGTCAAGTCAAGTCAAGTCAAGTCAAGTCAAGTCAAGTCAAGTCAAGTCAAGTCAAGTCAAGTCAAGTCAAGTCAAGTCAAGTCAAGTCAAGTCAAGTCAAGTCAAGTCAAGTCAAGTCAAGTCAAGTCAAGTCAAGTCAAGTCAAGTCAAGTCAAGTCAAGTCAAGTCAAGTCAAGTCAAGTCAAGTCAAGTCAAGTCAAGTCAAGTCAAGTCAAGTCAAGTCAAGTCAAGTCAAGTCAAGTCAAGTCAAGTCAAGTCAAGTCAAGTCAAGTCAAGTCAAGTCAAGTCAAGTCAAGTCAAGTCAAGTCAAGTCAAGTCAAGTCAAGTCAAGTCAAGTCAAGTCAAGTCAAGTCAAGTCAAGTCAAGTCAAGTCAAGTCAAGTCAAGTCAAGTCAAGTCAAGTCAAGTCAAGTCAAGTCAAGTCAAGTCAAGTCAAGTCAAGTCAAGTCAAGTCAAGTCAAGTCAAGTCAAGTCAAGTCAAGTCAAGTCAAGTCAAGTCAAGTCAAGTCAAGTCAAGTCAAGTCAAGTCAAGTCAAGTCAAGTCAAGTCAAGTCAAGTCAAGTCAAGTCAAGTCAAGTCAAGTCAAGTCAAGTCAAGTCAAGTCAAGTCAAGTCAAGTCAAGTCAAGTCAAGTCAAGTCAAGTCAAGTCAAGTCAAGTCAAGTCAAGTCAAGTCAAGTCAAGTCAAGTCAAGTCAAGTCAAGTCAAGTCAAGTCAAGTCAAGTCAAGTCAAGTCAAGTCAAGTCAAGTCAAGTCAAGTCAAGTCAAGTCAAGTCAAGTCAAGTCAAGTCAAGTCAAGTCAAGTCAAGTCAAGTCAAGTCAAGTCAAGTCAAGTCAAGTCAAGTCAAGTCAAGTCAAGTCAAGTCAAGTCAAGTCAAGTCAAGTCAAGTCAAGTCAAGTCAAGTCAAGTCAAGTCAAGTCAAGTCAAGTCAAGTCAAGTCAAGTCAAGTCAAGTCAAGTCAAGTCAAGTCAAGTCAAGTCAAGTCAAGTCAAGTCAAGTCAAGTCAAGTCAAGTCAAGTCAAGTCAAGTCAAGTCAAGTCAAGTCAAGTCAAGTCAAGTCAAGTCAAGTCAAGTCAAGTCAAGTCAAGTCAAGTCAAGTCAAGTCAAGTCAAGTCAAGTCAAGTCAAG
This sequence comes from Sicus ferrugineus, assembly GCA_922984085.1. Classification (NCBI taxonomy): domain Eukaryota; kingdom Metazoa; phylum Arthropoda; class Insecta; order Diptera; family Conopidae; genus Sicus; species Sicus ferrugineus. Next base: position 3,605 of record CAKLPJ010000017.1, on the reverse strand, counting down.
TCAAGTCAAGTCAAGTCAAGTCAAGTCAAGTCAAGTCAAGTCAAGTCAAGTCAAGTCAAGTCAAGTCAAGTCAAGTCAAGTCAAGTCAAGTCAAGTCAAGTCAAGTCAAGTCAAGTCAAGTCAAGTCAAGTCAAGTCAAGTCAAGTCAAGTCAAGTCAAGTCAAGTCAAGTCAAGTCAAGTCAAGTCAAGTCAAGTCAAGTCAAGTCAAGTCAAGTCAAGTCAAGTCAAGTCAAGTCAAGTCAAGTCAAGTCAAGTCAAGTCAAGTCAAGTCAAGTCAAGTCAAGTCAAGTCAAGTCAAGTCAAGTCAAGTCAAGTCAAGTCAAGTCAAGTCAAGTCAAGTCAAGTCAAGTCAAGTCAAGTCAAGTCAAGTCAAGTCAAGTCAAGTCAAGTCAAGTCAAGTCAAGTCAAGTCAAGTCAAGTCAAGTCAAGTCAAGTCAAGTCAAGTCAAGTCAAGTCAAGTCAAGTCAAGTCAAGTCAAGTCAAGTCAAGTCAAGTCAAGTCAAGTCAAGTCAAGTCAAGTCAAGTCAAGTCAAGTCAAGTCAAGTCAAGTCAAGTCAAGTCAAGTCAAGTCAAGTCAAGTCAAGTCAAGTCAAGTCAAGTCAAGTCAAGTCAAGTCAAGTCAAGTCAAGTCAAGTCAAGTCAAGTCAAGTCAAGTCAAGTCAAGTCAAGTCAAGTCAAGTCAAGTCAAGTCAAGTCAAGTCAAGTCAAGTCAAGTCAAGTCAAGTCAAGTCAAGTCAAGTCAAGTCAAGTCAAGTCAAGTCAAGTCAAGTCAAGTCAAGTCAAGTCAAGTCAAGTCAAGTCAAGTCAAGTCAAGTCAAGTCAAGTCAAGTCAAGTCAAGTCAAGTCAAGTCAAGTCAAGTCAAGTCAAGTCAAGTCAAGTCAAGTCAAGTCAAGTCAAGTCAAGTCAAGTCAAGTCAAGTCAAGTCAAGTCAAGTCAAGTCAAGTCAAGTCAAGTCAAGTCAAGTCAAGTCAAGTCAAGTCAAGTCAAGTCAAGTCAAGTCAAGTCAAGTCAAGTCAAGTCAAGTCAAGTCAAGTCAAGTCAAGTCAAGTCAAGTCAAGTCAAGTCAAGTCAAGTCAAGTCAAGTCAAGTCAAGTCAAGTCAAGTCAAGTCAAGTCAAGTCAAGTCAAGTCAAGTCAAGTCAAGTCAAGTCAAGTCAAGTCAAGTCAAGTCAAGTCAAGTCAAGTCAAGTCAAGTCAAGTCAAGTCAAGTCAAGTCAAGTCAAGTCAAGTCAAGTCAAGTCAAGTCAAGTCAAGTCAAGTCAAGTCAAGTCAAGTCAAGTCAAGTCAAGTCAAGTCAAGTCAAGTCAAGTCAAGTCAAGTCAAGTCAAGTCAAGTCAAGTCAAGTCAAGTCAAGTCAAGTCAAGTCAAGTCAAGTCAAGTCAAGTCAAGTCAAGTCAAGTCAAGTCAAGTCAAGTCAAGTCAAGTCAAGTCAAGTCAAGTCAAGTCAAGTCAAGTCAAGTCAAGTCAAGTCAAGTCAAGTCAAGTCAAGTCAAGTCAAGTCAAGTCAAGTCAAGTCAAGTCAAGTCAAGTCAAGTCAAGTCAAGTCAAGTCAAGTCAAGTCAAGTCAAGTCAAGTCAAGTCAAGTCAAGTCAAGTCAAGTCAAGTCAAGTCAAGTCAAGTCAAGTCAAGTCAAGTCAAGTCAAGTCAAGTCAAGTCAAGTCAAGTCAAGTCAAGTCAAGTCAAGTCAAGTCAAGTCAAGTCAAGTCAAGTCAAGTCAAGTCAAGTCAAGTCAAGTCAAGTCAAGTCAAGTCAAGTCAAGTCAAGTCAAGTCAAGTCAAGTCAAGTCAAGTCAAGTCAAGTCAAGTCAAGTCAAGTCAAGTCAAGTCAAGTCAAGTCAAGTCAAGTCAAGTCAAGTCAAGTCAAGTCAAGTCAAGTCAAGTCAAGTCAAGTCAAGTCAAGTCAAGTCAAGTCAAGTCAAGTCAAGTCAAGTCAAGTCAAGTCAAGTCAAGTCAAGTCAAGTCAAGTCAAGTCAAGTCAAGTCAAGTCAAGTCAAGTCAAGTCAAGTCAAGTCAAGTCAAGTCAAGTCAAGTCAAGTCAAGTCAAGTCAAGTCAAGTCAAGTCAAGTCAAGTCAAGTCAAGTCAAGTCAAGTCAAGTCAAGTCAAGTCAAGTCAAGTCAAGTCAAGTCAAGTCAAGTCAAGTCAAGTCAAGTCAAGTCAAGTCAAGTCAAGTCAAGTCAAGTCAAGTCAAGTCAAGTCAAGTCAAGTCAAGTCAAGTCAAGTCAAGTCAAGTCAAGTCAAGTCAAGTCAAGTCAAGTCAAGTCAAGTCAAGTCAAGTCAAGTCAAGTCAAGTCAAGTCAAGTCAAGTCAAGTCAAGTCAAGTCAAGTCAAGTCAAGTCAAGTCAAGTCAAGTCAAGTCAAGTCAAGTCAAGTCAAGTCAAGTCAAGTCAAGTCAAGTCAAGTCAAGTCAAGTCAAGTCAAGTCAAGTCAAGTCAAGTCAAGTCAAGTCAAGTCAAGTCAAGTCAAGTCAAGTCAAGTCAAGTCAAGTCAAGTCAAGTCAAGTCAAGTCAAGTCAAGTCAAGTCAAGTCAAGTCAAGTCAAGTCAAGTCAAGTCAAGTCAAGTCAAGTCAAGTCAAGTCAAGTCAAGTCAAGTCAAGTCAAGTCAAGTCAAGTCAAGTCAAGTCAAGTCAAGTCAAGTCAAGTCAAGTCAAGTCAAGTCAAGTCAAGTCAAGTCAAGTCAAGTCAAGTCAAGTCAAGTCAAGTCAAGTCAAGTCAAGTCAAGTCAAGTCAAGTCAAGTCAAGTCAAGTCAAGTCAAGTCAAGTCAAGTCAAGTCAAGTCAAGTCAAGTCAAGTCAAGTCAAGTCAAGTCAAGTCAAGTCAAGTCAAGTCAAGTCAAGTCAAGTCAAGTCAAGTCAAGTCAAGTCAAGTCAAGTCAAGTCAAGTCAAGTCAAGTCAAGTCAAGTCAAGTCAAGTCAAGTCAAGTCAAGTCAAGTCAAGTCAAGTCAAGTCAAGTCAAGTCAAGTCAAGTCAAGTCAAGTCAAGTCAAGTCAAGTCAAGTCAAGTCAAGTCAAGTCAAGTCAAGTCAAGTCAAGTCAAGTCAAGTCAAGTCAAGTCAAGTCAAGTCAAGTCAAGTCAAGTCAAGTCAAGTCAAGTCAAGTCAAGTCAAGTCAAGTCAAGTCAAGTCAAGTCAAGTCAAGTCAAGTCAAGTCAAGTCAAGTCAAGTCAAGTCAAGTCAAGTCAAGTCAAGTCAAGTCAAGTCAAGTCAAGTCAAGTCAAGTCAAGTCAAGTCAAGTCAAGTCAAGTCAAGTCAAGTCAAGTCAAGTCAAGTCAAGTCAAGTCAAGTCAAGTCAAGTCAAGTCAAGTCAAGTCAAGTCAAGTCAAGTCAAGTCAAGTCAAGTCAAGTCAAGTCAAGTCAAGTCAAGTCAAGTCAAGTCAAGTCAAGTCAAGTCAAGTCAAGTCAAGTCAAGTCAAGTCAAGTCAAGTCAAGTCAAGTCAAGTCAAGTCAAGTCAAGTCAAGTCAAGTCAAGTCAAGTCAAGTCAAGTCAAGTCAAGTCAAGTCAAGTCAAGTCAAGTCAAGTCAAGTCAAGTCAAGTCAAGTCAAGTCAAGTCAAGTCAAGTCAAGTCAAGTCAAGTCAAGTCAAGTCAAGTCAAGTCAAGTCAAGTCAAG
>CAKLPJ010000016.1:0-23655 GCA_922984085.1 Sicus ferrugineus | reverse complement strand
TTGACTTGACTTGACTTGACTTGACTTGACTTGACTTGACTTGACTTGACTTGACTTGACTTGACTTGACTTGACTTGACTTGACTTGACTTGACTTGACTTGACTTGACTTGACTTGACTTGACTTGACTTGACTTGACTTGACTTGACTTGACTTGACTTGACTTGACTTGACTTGACTTGACTTGACTTGACTTGACTTGACTTGACTTGACTTGACTTGACTTGACTTGACTTGACTTGACTTGACTTGACTTGACTTGACTTGACTTGACTTGACTTGACTTGACTTGACTTGACTTGACTTGACTTGACTTGACTTGACTTGACTTGACTTGACTTGACTTGACTTGACTTGACTTGACTTGACTTGACTTGACTTGACTTGACTTGACTTGACTTGACTTGACTTGACTTGACTTGACTTGACTTGACTTGACTTGACTTGACTTGACTTGACTTGACTTGACTTGACTTGACTTGACTTGACTTGACTTGACTTGACTTGACTTGACTTGACTTGACTTGACTTGACTTGACTTGACTTGACTTGACTTGACTTGACTTGACTTGACTTGACTTGACTTGACTTGACTTGACTTGACTTGACTTGACTTGACTTGACTTGACTTGACTTGACTTGACTTGACTTGACTTGACTTGACTTGACTTGACTTGACTTGACTTGACTTGACTTGACTTGACTTGACTTGACTTGACTTGACTTGACTTGACTTGACTTGACTTGACTTGACTTGACTTGACTTGACTTGACTTGACTTGACTTGACTTGACTTGACTTGACTTGACTTGACTTGACTTGACTTGACTTGACTTGACTTGACTTGACTTGACTTGACTTGACTTGACTTGACTTGACTTGACTTGACTTGACTTGACTTGACTTGACTTGACTTGACTTGACTTGACTTGACTTGACTTGACTTGACTTGACTTGACTTGACTTGACTTGACTTGACTTGACTTGACTTGACTTGACTTGACTTGACTTGACTTGACTTGACTTGACTTGACTTGACTTGACTTGACTTGACTTGACTTGACTTGACTTGACTTGACTTGACTTGACTTGACTTGACTTGACTTGACTTGACTTGACTTGACTTGACTTGACTTGACTTGACTTGACTTGACTTGACTTGACTTGACTTGACTTGACTTGACTTGACTTGACTTGACTTGACTTGACTTGACTTGACTTGACTTGACTTGACTTGACTTGACTTGACTTGACTTGACTTGACTTGACTTGACTTGACTTGACTTGACTTGACTTGACTTGACTTGACTTGACTTGACTTGACTTGACTTGACTTGACTTGACTTGACTTGACTTGACTTGACTTGACTTGACTTGACTTGACTTGACTTGACTTGACTTGACTTGACTTGACTTGACTTGACTTGACTTGACTTGACTTGACTTGACTTGACTTGACTTGACTTGACTTGACTTGACTTGACTTGACTTGACTTGACTTGACTTGACTTGACTTGACTTGACTTGACTTGACTTGACTTGACTTGACTTGACTTGACTTGACTTGACTTGACTTGACTTGACTTGACTTGACTTGACTTGACTTGACTTGACTTGACTTGACTTGACTTGACTTGACTTGACTTGACTTGACTTGACTTGACTTGACTTGACTTGACTTGACTTGACTTGACTTGACTTGACTTGACTTGACTTGACTTGACTTGACTTGACTTGACTTGACTTGACTTGACTTGACTTGACTTGACTTGACTTGACTTGACTTGACTTGACTTGACTTGACTTGACTTGACTTGACTTGACTTGACTTGACTTGACTTGACTTGACTTGACTTGACTTGACTTGACTTGACTTGACTTGACTTGACTTGACTTGACTTGACTTGACTTGACTTGACTTGACTTGACTTGACTTGACTTGACTTGACTTGACTTGACTTGACTTGACTTGACTTGACTTGACTTGACTTGACTTGACTTGACTTGACTTGACTTGACTTGACTTGACTTGACTTGACTTGACTTGACTTGACTTGACTTGACTTGACTTGACTTGACTTGACTTGACTTGACTTGACTTGACTTGACTTGACTTGACTTGACTTGACTTGACTTGACTTGACTTGACTTGACTTGACTTGACTTGACTTGACTTGACTTGACTTGACTTGACTTGACTTGACTTGACTTGACTTGACTTGACTTGACTTGACTTGACTTGACTTGACTTGACTTGACTTGACTTGACTTGACTTGACTTGACTTGACTTGACTTGACTTGACTTGACTTGACTTGACTTGACTTGACTTGACTTGACTTGACTTGACTTGACTTGACTTGACTTGACTTGACTTGACTTGACTTGACTTGACTTGACTTGACTTGACTTGACTTGACTTGACTTGACTTGACTTGACTTGACTTGACTTGACTTGACTTGACTTGACTTGACTTGACTTGACTTGACTTGACTTGACTTGACTTGACTTGACTTGACTTGACTTGACTTGACTTGACTTGACTTGACTTGACTTGACTTGACTTGACTTGACTTGACTTGACTTGACTTGACTTGACTTGACTTGACTTGACTTGACTTGACTTGACTTGACTTGACTTGACTTGACTTGACTTGACTTGACTTGACTTGACTTGACTTGACTTGACTTGACTTGACTTGACTTGACTTGACTTGACTTGACTTGACTTGACTTGACTTGACTTGACTTGACTTGACTTGACTTGACTTGACTTGACTTGACTTGACTTGACTTGACTTGACTTGACTTGACTTGACTTGACTTGACTTGACTTGACTTGACTTGACTTGACTTGACTTGACTTGACTTGACTTGACTTGACTTGACTTGACTTGACTTGACTTGACTTGACTTGACTTGACTTGACTTGACTTGACTTGACTTGACTTGACTTGACTTGACTTGACTTGACTTGACTTGACTTGACTTGACTTGACTTGACTTGACTTGACTTGACTTGACTTGACTTGACTTGACTTGACTTGACTTGACTTGACTTGACTTGACTTGACTTGACTTGACTTGACTTGACTTGACTTGACTTGACTTGACTTGACTTGACTTGACTTGACTTGACTTGACTTGACTTGACTTGACTTGACTTGACTTGACTTACTTGACTTGACTTGACTTGACTTGACTTGACTTGACTTGATTGACTTGACTTGACTTGACTTGACTTGACTTGACTTGACTTGACTTGACTTGACTTGACTTGACTTGACTTGACTTGACTTGACTTGACTTGACTTGACTTGACTTGACTTGACTTGACTTGACTTGACTTGACTTGACTTGACTTGACTTGACTTGACTTGACTTGACTTGACTTGACTTGACTTGACTTGACTTGACTTGACTTGACTTGACTTGACTTGACTTGACTTGACTTGACTTGACTTGACTTGACTTGACTTGACTTGACTTGACTTGACTTGACTTGACTTGACTTGACTTGACTTGACTTGACTTGACTTGACTTGACTTGACTTGACTTGACTTGACTTGACTTGACTTGACTTGACTTGACTTGACTTGACTTGACTTGACTTGACTTGACTTGACTTGACTTGACTTGACTTGACTTGACTTGACTTGACTTGACTTGACTTGACTTGACTTGACTTGACTTGACTTGACTTGACTTGACTTGACTTGACTTGACTTGACTTGACTTGACTTGACTTGACTTGACTTGACTTGACTTGACTTGACTTGACTTGACTTGACTTGACTTGACTTGACTTGACTTGACTTGACTTGACTTGACTTGACTTGACTTGACTTGACTTGACTTGACTTGACTTGACTTGACTTGACTTGACTTGACTTGACTTGACTTGACTTGACTTGACTTGACTTGACTTGACTTGACTTGACTTGACTTGACTTGACTTGACTTGACTTGACTTGACTTGACTTGACTTGACTTGACTTGACTTGACTTGACTTGACTTGACTTGACTTGACTTGACTTGACTTGACTTGACTTGACTTGACTTGACTTGACTTGACTTGACTTGACTTGACTTGACTTGACTTGACTTGACTTGACTTGACTTGACTTGACTTGACTTGACTTGACTTGACTTGACTTGACTTGACTTGACTTGACTTGACTTGACTTGACTTGACTTGACTTGACTTGACTTGACTTGACTTGACTTGACTTGACTTGACTTGACTTGACTTGACTTGACTTGACTTGACTTGACTTGACTTGACTTGACTTGACTTGACTTGACTTGACTTGACTTGACTTGACTTGACTTGACTTGACTTGACTTGACTTGACTTGACTTGACTTGACTTGACTTGACTTGACTTGACTTGACTTGACTTGACTTGACTTGACTTGACTTGACTTGACTTGACTTGACTTGACTTGACTTGACTTGACTTGACTTGACTTGACTTGACTTGACTTGACTTGACTTGACTTGACTTGACTTGACTTGACTTGACTTGACTTGACTTGACTTGACTTGACTTGACTTGACTTGACTTGACTTGACTTGACTTGACTTGACTTGACTTGACTTGACTTGACTTGACTTGACTTGACTTGACTTGACTTGACTTGACTTGACTTGACTTGACTTGACTTGACTTGACTTGACTTGACTTGACTTGACTTGACTTGACTTGACTTGACTTGACTTGACTTGACTTGACTTGACTTGACTTGACTTGACTTGACTTGACTTGACTTGACTTGACTTGACTTGACTTGACTTGACTTGACTTGACTTGACTTGACTTGACTTGACTTGACTTGACTTGACTTGACTTGACTTGACTTGACTTGACTTGACTTGACTTGACTTGACTTGACTTGACTTGACTTGACTTGACTTGACTTGACTTGACTTGACTTGACTTGACTTGACTTGACTTGACTTGACTTGACTTGACTTGACTTGACTTGACTTGACTTGACTTGACTTGACTTGACTTGACTTGACTTGACTTGACTTGACTTGACTTGACTTGACTTGACTTGACTTGACTTGACTTGACTTGACTTGACTTGACTTGACTTGACTTGACTTGACTTGACTTGACTTGACTTGACTTGACTTGACTTGACTTGACTTGACTTGACTTGACTTGACTTGACTTGACTTGACTTGACTTGACTTGACTTGACTTGACTTGACTTGACTTGACTTGACTTGACTTGACTTGACTTGACTTGACTTGACTTGACTTGACTTGACTTGACTTGACTTGACTTGACTTGACTTGACTTGACTTGACTTGACTTGACTTGACTTGACTTGACTTGACTTGACTTGACTTGACTTGACTTGACTTGACTTGACTTGACTTGACTTGACTTGACTTGACTTGACTTGACTTGACTTGACTTGACTTGACTTGACTTGACTTGACTTGACTTGACTTGACTTGACTTGACTTGACTTGACTTGACTTGACTTGACTTGACTTGACTTGACTTGACTTGACTTGACTTGACTTGACTTGACTTGACTTGACTTGACTTGACTTGACTTGACTTGACTTGACTTGACTTGACTTGACTTGACTTGACTTGACTTGACTTGACTTGACTTGACTTGACTTGACTTGACTTGACTTGACTTGACTTGACTTGACTTGACTTGACTTGACTTGACTTGACTTGACTTGACTTGACTTGACTTGACTTGACTTGACTTGACTTGACTTGACTTGACTTGACTTGACTTGACTTGACTTGACTTGACTTGACTTGACTTGACTTGACTTGACTTGACTTGACTTGACTTGACTTGACTTGACTTGACTTGACTTGACTTGACTTGACTTGACTTGACTTGACTTGACTTGACTTGACTTGACTTGACTTGACTTGACTTGACTTGACTTGACTTGACTTGACTTGACTTGACTTGACTTGACTTGACTTGACTTGACTTGACTTGACTTGACTTGACTTGACTTGACTTGACTTGACTTGACTTGACTTGACTTGACTTGACTTGACTTGACTTGACTTGACTTGACTTGACTTGACTTGACTTGACTTGACTTGACTTGACTTGACTTGACTTGACTTGACTTGACTTGACTTGACTTGACTTGACTTGACTTGACTTGACTTGACTTGACTTGACTTGACTTGACTTGACTTGACTTGACTTGACTTGACTTGACTTGACTTGACTTGACTTGACTTGACTTGACTTGACTTGACTTGACTTGACTTGACTTGACTTGACTTGACTTGACTTGACTTGACTTGACTTGACTTGACTTGACTTGACTTGACTTGACTTGACTTGACTTGACTTGACTTGACTTGACTTGACTTGACTTGACTTGACTTGACTTGACTTGACTTGACTTGACTTGACTTGACTTGACTTGACTTGACTTGACTTGACTTGACTTGACTTGACTTGACTTGACTTGACTTGACTTGACTTGACTTGACTTGACTTGACTTGACTTGACTTGACTTGACTTGACTTGACTTGACTTGACTTGACTTGACTTGACTTGACTTGACTTGACTTGACTTGACTTGACTTGACTTGACTTGACTTGACTTGACTTGACTTGACTTGACTTGACTTGACTTGACTTGACTTGACTTGACTTGACTTGACTTGACTTGACTTGACTTGACTTGACTTGACTTGACTTGACTTGACTTGACTTGACTTGACTTGACTTGACTTGACTTGACTTGACTTGACTTGACTTGACTTGACTTGACTTGACTTGACTTGACTTGACTTGACTTGACTTGACTTGACTTGACTTGACTTGACTTGACTTGACTTGACTTGACTTGACTTGACTTGACTTGACTTGACTTGACTTGACTTGACTTGACTTGACTTGACTTGACTTGACTTGACTTGACTTGACTTGACTTGACTTGACTTGACTTGACTTGACTTGACTTGACTTGACTTGACTTGACTTGACTTGACTTGACTTGACTTGACTTGACTTGACTTGACTTGACTTGACTTGACTTGACTTGACTTGACTTGACTTGACTTGACTTGACTTGACTTGACTTGACTTGACTTGACTTGACTTGACTTGACTTGACTTGACTTGACTTGACTTGACTTGACTTGACTTGACTTGACTTGACTTGACTTGACTTGACTTGACTTGACTTGACTTGACTTGACTTGACTTGACTTGACTTGACTTGACTTGACTTGACTTGACTTGACTTGACTTGACTTGACTTGACTTGACTTGACTTGACTTGACTTGACTTGACTTGACTTGACTTGACTTGACTTGACTTGACTTGACTTGACTTGACTTGACTTGACTTGACTTGACTTGACTTGACTTGACTTGACTTGACTTGACTTGACTTGACTTGACTTGACTTGACTTGACTTGACTTGACTTGACTTGACTTGACTTGACTTGACTTGACTTGACTTGACTTGACTTGACTTGACTTGACTTGACTTGACTTGACTTGACTTGACTTGACTTGACTTGACTTGACTTGACTTGACTTGACTTGACTTGACTTGACTTGACTTGACTTGACTTGACTTGACTTGACTTGACTTGACTTGACTTGACTTGACTTGACTTGACTTGACTTGACTTGACTTGACTTGACTTGACTTGACTTGACTTGACTTGACTTGACTTGACTTGACTTGACTTGACTTGACTTGACTTGACTTGACTTGACTTGACTTGACTTGACTTGACTTGACTTGACTTGACTTGACTTGACTTGACTTGACTTGACTTGACTTGACTTGACTTGACTTGACTTGACTTGACTTGACTTGACTTGACTTGACTTGACTTGACTTGACTTGACTTGACTTGACTTGACTTGACTTGACTTGACTTGACTTGACTTGACTTGACTTGACTTGACTTGACTTGACTTGACTTGACTTGACTTGACTTGACTTGACTTGACTTGACTTGACTTGACTTGACTTGACTTGACTTGACTTGACTTGACTTGACTTGACTTGACTTGACTTGACTTGACTTGACTTGACTTGACTTGACTTGACTTGACTTGACTTGACTTGACTTGACTTGACTTGACTTGACTTGACTTGACTTGACTTGACTTGACTTGACTTGACTTGACTTGACTTGACTTGACTTGACTTGACTTGACTTGACTTGACTTGACTTGACTTGACTTGACTTGACTTGACTTGACTTGACTTGACTTGACTTGACTTGACTTGACTTGACTTGACTTGACTTGACTTGACTTGACTTGACTTGACTTGACTTGACTTGACTTGACTTGACTTGACTTGACTTGACTTGACTTGACTTGACTTGACTTGACTTGACTTGACTTGACTTGACTTGACTTGACTTGACTTGACTTGACTTGACTTGACTTGACTTGACTTGACTTGACTTGACTTGACTTGACTTGACTTGACTTGACTTGACTTGACTTGACTTGACTTGACTTGACTTGACTTGACTTGACTTGACTTGACTTGACTTGACTTGACTTGACTTGACTTGACTTGACTTGACTTGACTTGACTTGACTTGACTTGACTTGACTTGACTTGACTTGACTTGACTTGACTTGACTTGACTTGACTTGACTTGACTTGACTTGACTTGACTTGACTTGACTTGACTTGACTTGACTTGACTTGACTTGACTTGACTTGACTTGACTTGACTTGACTTGACTTGACTTGACTTGACTTGACTTGACTTGACTTGACTTGACTTGACTTGACTTGACTTGACTTGACTTGACTTGACTTGACTTGACTTGACTTGACTTGACTTGACTTGACTTGACTTGACTTGACTTGACTTGACTTGACTTGACTTGACTTGACTTGACTTGACTTGACTTGACTTGACTTGACTTGACTTGACTTGACTTGACTTGACTTGACTTGACTTGACTTGACTTGACTTGACTTGACTTGACTTGACTTGACTTGACTTGACTTGACTTGACTTGACTTGACTTGACTTGACTTGACTTGACTTGACTTGACTTGACTTGACTTGACTTGACTTGACTTGACTTGACTTGACTTGACTTGACTTGACTTGACTTGACTTGACTTGACTTGACTTGACTTGACTTGACTTGACTTGACTTGACTTGACTTGACTTGACTTGACTTGACTTGACTTGACTTGACTTGACTTGACTTGACTTGACTTGACTTGACTTGACTTGACTTGACTTGACTTGACTTGACTTGACTTGACTTGACTTGACTTGACTTGACTTGACTTGACTTGACTTGACTTGACTTGACTTGACTTGACTTGACTTGACTTGACTTGACTTGACTTGACTTGACTTGACTTGACTTGACTTGACTTGACTTGACTTGACTTGACTTGACTTGACTTGACTTGACTTGACTTGACTTGACTTGACTTGACTTGACTTGACTTGACTTGACTTGACTTGACTTGACTTGACTTGACTTGACTTGACTTGACTTGACTTGACTTGACTTGACTTGACTTGACTTGACTTGACTTGACTTGACTTGACTTGACTTGACTTGACTTGACTTGACTTGACTTGACTTGACTTGACTTGACTTGACTTGACTTGACTTGACTTGACTTGACTTGACTTGACTTGACTTGACTTGACTTGACTTGACTTGACTTGACTTGACTTGACTTGACTTGACTTGACTTGACTTGACTTGACTTGACTTGACTTGACTTGACTTGACTTGACTTGACTTGACTTGACTTGACTTGACTTGACTTGACTTGACTTGACTTGACTTGACTTGACTTGACTTGACTTGACTTGACTTGACTTGACTTGACTTGACTTGACTTGACTTGACTTGACTTGACTTGACTTGACTTGACTTGACTTGACTTGACTTGACTTGACTTGACTTGACTTGACTTGACTTGACTTGACTTGACTTGACTTGACTTGACTTGACTTGACTTGACTTGACTTGACTTGACTTGACTTGACTTGACTTGACTTGACTTGACTTGACTTGACTTGACTTGACTTGACTTGACTTGACTTGACTTGACTTGACTTGACTTGACTTGACTTGACTTGACTTGACTTGACTTGACTTGACTTGACTTGACTTGACTTGACTTGACTTGACTTGACTTGACTTGACTTGACTTGACTTGACTTGACTTGACTTGACTTGACTTGACTTGACTTGACTTGACTTGACTTGACTTGACTTGACTTGACTTGACTTGACTTGACTTGACTTGACTTGACTTGACTTGACTTGACTTGACTTGACTTGACTTGACTTGACTTGACTTGACTTGACTTGACTTGACTTGACTTGACTTGACTTGACTTGACTTGACTTGACTTGACTTGACTTGACTTGACTTGACTTGACTTGACTTGACTTGACTTGACTTGACTTGACTTGACTTGACTTGACTTGACTTGACTTGACTTGACTTGACTTGACTTGACTTGACTTGACTTGACTTGACTTGACTTGACTTGACTTGACTTGACTTGACTTGACTTGACTTGACTTGACTTGACTTGACTTGACTTGACTTGACTTGACTTGACTTGACTTGACTTGACTTGACTTGACTTGACTTGACTTGACTTGACTTGACTTGACTTGACTTGACTTGACTTGACTTGACTTGACTTGACTTGACTTGACTTGACTTGACTTGACTTGACTTGACTTGACTTGACTTGACTTGACTTGACTTGACTTGACTTGACTTGACTTGACTTGACTTGACTTGACTTGACTTGACTTGACTTGACTTGACTTGACTTGACTTGACTTGACTTGACTTGACTTGACTTGACTTGACTTGACTTGACTTGACTTGACTTGACTTGACTTGACTTGACTTGACTTGACTTGACTTGACTTGACTTGACTTGACTTGACTTGACTTGACTTGACTTGACTTGACTTGACTTGACTTGACTTGACTTGACTTGACTTGACTTGACTTGACTTGACTTGACTTGACTTGACTTGACTTGACTTGACTTGACTTGACTTGACTTGACTTGACTTGACTTGACTTGACTTGACTTGACTTGACTTGACTTGACTTGACTTGACTTGACTTGACTTGACTTGACTTGACTTGACTTGACTTGACTTGACTTGACTTGACTTGACTTGACTTGACTTGACTTGACTTGACTTGACTTGACTTGACTTGACTTGACTTGACTTGACTTGACTTGACTTGACTTGACTTGACTTGACTTGACTTGACTTGACTTGACTTGACTTGACTTGACTTGACTTGACTTGACTTGACTTGACTTGACTTGACTTGACTTGACTTGACTTGACTTGACTTGACTTGACTTGACTTGACTTGACTTGACTTGACTTGACTTGACTTGACTTGACTTGACTTGACTTGACTTGACTTGACTTGACTTGACTTGACTTGACTTGACTTGACTTGACTTGACTTGACTTGACTTGACTTGACTTGACTTGACTTGACTTGACTTGACTTGACTTGACTTGACTTGACTTGACTTGACTTGACTTGACTTGACTTGACTTGACTTGACTTGACTTGACTTGACTTGACTTGACTTGACTTGACTTGACTTGACTTGACTTGACTTGACTTGACTTGACTTGACTTGACTTGACTTGACTTGACTTGACTTGACTTGACTTGACTTGACTTGACTTGACTTGACTTGACTTGACTTGACTTGACTTGACTTGACTTGACTTGACTTGACTTGACTTGACTTGACTTGACTTGACTTGACTTGACTTGACTTGACTTGACTTGACTTGACTTGACTTGACTTGACTTGACTTGACTTGACTTGACTTGACTTGACTTGACTTGACTTGACTTGACTTGACTTGACTTGACTTGACTTGACTTGACTTGACTTGACTTGACTTGACTTGACTTGACTTGACTTGACTTGACTTGACTTGACTTGACTTGACTTGACTTGACTTGACTTGACTTGACTTGACTTGACTTGACTTGACTTGACTTGACTTGACTTGACTTGACTTGACTTGACTTGACTTGACTTGACTTGACTTGACTTGACTTGACTTGACTTGACTTGACTTGACTTGACTTGACTTGACTTGACTTGACTTGACTTGACTTGACTTGACTTGACTTGACTTGACTTGACTTGACTTGACTTGACTTGACTTGACTTGACTTGACTTGACTTGACTTGACTTGACTTGACTTGACTTGACTTGACTTGACTTGACTTGACTTGACTTGACTTGACTTGACTTGACTTGACTTGACTTGACTTGACTTGACTTGACTTGACTTGACTTGACTTGACTTGACTTGACTTGACTTGACTTGACTTGACTTGACTTGACTTGACTTGACTTGACTTGACTTGACTTGACTTGACTTGACTTGACTTGACTTGACTTGACTTGACTTGACTTGACTTGACTTGACTTGACTTGACTTGACTTGACTTGACTTGACTTGACTTGACTTGACTTGACTTGACTTGACTTGACTTGACTTGACTTGACTTGACTTGACTTGACTTGACTTGACTTGACTTGACTTGACTTGACTTGACTTGACTTGACTTGACTTGACTTGACTTGACTTGACTTGACTTGACTTGACTTGACTTGACTTGACTTGACTTGACTTGACTTGACTTGACTTGACTTGACTTGACTTGACTTGACTTGACTTGACTTGACTTGACTTGACTTGACTTGACTTGACTTGACTTGACTTGACTTGACTTGACTTGACTTGACTTGACTTGACTTGACTTGACTTGACTTGACTTGACTTGACTTGACTTGACTTGACTTGACTTGACTTGACTTGACTTGACTTGACTTGACTTGACTTGACTTGACTTGACTTGACTTGACTTGACTTGACTTGACTTGACTTGACTTGACTTGACTTGACTTGACTTGACTTGACTTGACTTGACTTGACTTGACTTGACTTGACTTGACTTGACTTGACTTGACTTGACTTGACTTGACTTGACTTGACTTGACTTGACTTGACTTGACTTGACTTGACTTGACTTGACTTGACTTGACTTGACTTGACTTGACTTGACTTGACTTGACTTGACTTGACTTGACTTGACTTGACTTGACTTGACTTGACTTGACTTGACTTGACTTGACTTGACTTGACTTGACTTGACTTGACTTGACTTGACTTGACTTGACTTGACTTGACTTGACTTGACTTGACTTGACTTGACTTGACTTGACTTGACTTGACTTGACTTGACTTGACTTGACTTGACTTGACTTGACTTGACTTGACTTGACTTGACTTGACTTGACTTGACTTGACTTGACTTGACTTGACTTGACTTGACTTGACTTGACTTGACTTGACTTGACTTGACTTGACTTGACTTGACTTGACTTGACTTGACTTGACTTGACTTGACTTGACTTGACTTGACTTGACTTGACTTGACTTGACTTGACTTGACTTGACTTGACTTGACTTGACTTGACTTGACTTGACTTGACTTGACTTGACTTGACTTGACTTGACTTGACTTGACTTGACTTGACTTGACTTGACTTGACTTGACTTGACTTGACTTGACTTGACTTGACTTGACTTGACTTGACTTGACTTGACTTGACTTGACTTGACTTGACTTGACTTGACTTGACTTGACTTGACTTGACTTGACTTGACTTGACTTGACTTGACTTGACTTGACTTGACTTGACTTGACTTGACTTGACTTGACTTGACTTGACTTGACTTGACTTGACTTGACTTGACTTGACTTGACTTGACTTGACTTGACTTGACTTGACTTGACTTGACTTGACTTGACTTGACTTGACTTGACTTGACTTGACTTGACTTGACTTGACTTGACTTGACTTGACTTGACTTGACTTGACTTGACTTGACTTGACTTGACTTGACTTGACTTGACTTGACTTGACTTGACTTGACTTGACTTGACTTGACTTGACTTGACTTGACTTGACTTGACTTGACTTGACTTGACTTGACTTGACTTGACTTGACTTGACTTGACTTGACTTGACTTGACTTGACTTGACTTGACTTGACTTGACTTGACTTGACTTGACTTGACTTGACTTGACTTGACTTGACTTGACTTGACTTGACTTGACTTGACTTGACTTGACTTGACTTGACTTGACTTGACTTGACTTGACTTGACTTGACTTGACTTGACTTGACTTGACTTGACTTGACTTGACTTGACTTGACTTGACTTGACTTGACTTGACTTGACTTGACTTGACTTGACTTGACTTGACTTGACTTGACTTGACTTGACTTGACTTGACTTGACTTGACTTGACTTGACTTGACTTGACTTGACTTGACTTGACTTGACTTGACTTGACTTGACTTGACTTGACTTGACTTGACTTGACTTGACTTGACTTGACTTGACTTGACTTGACTTGACTTGACTTGACTTGACTTGACTTGACTTGACTTGACTTGACTTGACTTGACTTGACTTGACTTGACTTGACTTGACTTGACTTGACTTGACTTGACTTGACTTGACTTGACTTGACTTGACTTGACTTGACTTGACTTGACTTGACTTGACTTGACTTGACTTGACTTGACTTGACTTGACTTGACTTGACTTGACTTGACTTGACTTGACTTGACTTGACTTGACTTGACTTGACTTGACTTGACTTGACTTGACTTGACTTGACTTGACTTGACTTGACTTGACTTGACTTGACTTGACTTGACTTGACTTGACTTGACTTGACTTGACTTGACTTGACTTGACTTGACTTGACTTGACTTGACTTGACTTGACTTGACTTGACTTGACTTGACTTGACTTGACTTGACTTGACTTGACTTGACTTGACTTGACTTGACTTGACTTGACTTGACTTGACTTGACTTGACTTGACTTGACTTGACTTGACTTGACTTGACTTGACTTGACTTGACTTGACTTGACTTGACTTGACTTGACTTGACTTGACTTGACTTGACTTGACTTGACTTGACTTGACTTGACTTGACTTGACTTGACTTGACTTGACTTGACTTGACTTGACTTGACTTGACTTGACTTGACTTGACTTGACTTGACTTGACTTGACTTGACTTGACTTGACTTGACTTGACTTGACTTGACTTGACTTGACTTGACTTGACTTGACTTGACTTGACTTGACTTGACTTGACTTGACTTGACTTGACTTGACTTGACTTGACTTGACTTGACTTGACTTGACTTGACTTGACTTGACTTGACTTGACTTGACTTGACTTGACTTGACTTGACTTGACTTGACTTGACTTGACTTGACTTGACTTGACTTGACTTGACTTGACTTGACTTGACTTGACTTGACTTGACTTGACTTGACTTGACTTGACTTGACTTGACTTGACTTGACTTGACTTGACTTGACTTGACTTGACTTGACTTGACTTGACTTGACTTGACTTGACTTGACTTGACTTGACTTGACTTGACTTGACTTGACTTGACTTGACTTGACTTGACTTGACTTGACTTGACTTGACTTGACTTGACTTGACTTGACTTGACTTGACTTGACTTGACTTGACTTGACTTGACTTGACTTGACTTGACTTGACTTGACTTGACTTGACTTGACTTGACTTGACTTGACTTGACTTGACTTGACTTGACTTGACTTGACTTGACTTGACTTGACTTGACTTGACTTGACTTGACTTGACTTGACTTGACTTGACTTGACTTGACTTGACTTGACTTGACTTGACTTGACTTGACTTGACTTGACTTGACTTGACTTGACTTGACTTGACTTGACTTGACTTGACTTGACTTGACTTGACTTGACTTGACTTGACTTGACTTGACTTGACTTGACTTGACTTGACTTGACTTGACTTGACTTGACTTGACTTGACTTGACTTGACTTGACTTGACTTGACTTGACTTGACTTGACTTGACTTGACTTGACTTGACTTGACTTGACTTGACTTGACTTGACTTGACTTGACTTGACTTGACTTGACTTGACTTGACTTGACTTGACTTGACTTGACTTGAC
Organism: Sicus ferrugineus; assembly: GCA_922984085.1. Taxonomy (NCBI): domain Eukaryota; kingdom Metazoa; phylum Arthropoda; class Insecta; order Diptera; family Conopidae; genus Sicus; species Sicus ferrugineus. The sequence continues at coordinate 7,537 of CAKLPJ010000016.1, read as the reverse complement.
TTGACTTGACTTGACTTGACTTGACTTGACTTGACTTGACTTGACTTGACTTGACTTGACTTGACTTGACTTGACTTGACTTGACTTGACTTGACTTGACTTGACTTGACTTGACTTGACTTGACTTGACTTGACTTGACTTGACTTGACTTGACTTGACTTGACTTGACTTGACTTGACTTGACTTGACTTGACTTGACTTGACTTGACTTGACTTGACTTGACTTGACTTGACTTGACTTGACTTGACTTGACTTGACTTGACTTGACTTGACTTGACTTGACTTGACTTGACTTGACTTGACTTGACTTGACTTGACTTGACTTGACTTGACTTGACTTGACTTGACTTGACTTGACTTGACTTGACTTGACTTGACTTGACTTGACTTGACTTGACTTGACTTGACTTGACTTGACTTGACTTGACTTGACTTGACTTGACTTGACTTGACTTGACTTGACTTGACTTGACTTGACTTGACTTGACTTGACTTGACTTGACTTGACTTGACTTGACTTGACTTGACTTGACTTGACTTGACTTGACTTGACTTGACTTGACTTGACTTGACTTGACTTGACTTGACTTGACTTGACTTGACTTGACTTGACTTGACTTGACTTGACTTGACTTGACTTGACTTGACTTGACTTGACTTGACTTGACTTGACTTGACTTGACTTGACTTGACTTGACTTGACTTGACTTGACTTGACTTGACTTGACTTGACTTGACTTGACTTGACTTGACTTGACTTGACTTGACTTGACTTGACTTGACTTGACTTGACTTGACTTGACTTGACTTGACTTGACTTGACTTGACTTGACTTGACTTGACTTGACTTGACTTGACTTGACTTGACTTGACTTGACTTGACTTGACTTGACTTGACTTGACTTGACTTGACTTGACTTGACTTGACTTGACTTGACTTGACTTGACTTGACTTGACTTGACTTGACTTGACTTGACTTGACTTGACTTGACTTGACTTGACTTGACTTGACTTGACTTGACTTGACTTGACTTGACTTGACTTGACTTGACTTGACTTGACTTGACTTGACTTGACTTGACTTGACTTGACTTGACTTGACTTGACTTGACTTGACTTGACTTGACTTGACTTGACTTGACTTGACTTGACTTGACTTGACTTGACTTGACTTGACTTGACTTGACTTGACTTGACTTGACTTGACTTGACTTGACTTGACTTGACTTGACTTGACTTGACTTGACTTGACTTGACTTGACTTGACTTGACTTGACTTGACTTGACTTGACTTGACTTGACTTGACTTGACTTGACTTGACTTGACTTGACTTGACTTGACTTGACTTGACTTGACTTGACTTGACTTGACTTGACTTGACTTGACTTGACTTGACTTGACTTGACTTGACTTGACTTGACTTGACTTGACTTGACTTGACTTGACTTGACTTGACTTGACTTGACTTGACTTGACTTGACTTGACTTGACTTGACTTGACTTGACTTGACTTGACTTGACTTGACTTGACTTGACTTGACTTGACTTGACTTGACTTGACTTGACTTGACTTGACTTGACTTGACTTGACTTGACTTGACTTGACTTGACTTGACTTGACTTGACTTGACTTGACTTGACTTGACTTGACTTGACTTGACTTGACTTGACTTGACTTGACTTGACTTGACTTGACTTGACTTGACTTGACTTGACTTGACTTGACTTGACTTGACTTGACTTGACTTGACTTGACTTGACTTGACTTGACTTGACTTGACTTGACTTGACTTGACTTGACTTGACTTGACTTGACTTGACTTGACTTGACTTGACTTGACTTGACTTGACTTGACTTGACTTGACTTGACTTGACTTGACTTGACTTGACTTGACTTGACTTGACTTGACTTGACTTGACTTGACTTGACTTGACTTGACTTGACTTGACTTGACTTGACTTGACTTGACTTGACTTGACTTGACTTGACTTGACTTGACTTGACTTGACTTGACTTGACTTGACTTGACTTGACTTGACTTGACTTGACTTGACTTGACTTGACTTGACTTGACTTGACTTGACTTGACTTGACTTGACTTGACTTGACTTGACTTGACTTGACTTGACTTGACTTGACTTGACTTGACTTGACTTGACTTGACTTGACTTGACTTGACTTGACTTGACTTGACTTGACTTGACTTGACTTGACTTGACTTGACTTGACTTGACTTGACTTGACTTGACTTGACTTGACTTGACTTGACTTGACTTGACTTGACTTGACTTGACTTGACTTGACTTGACTTGACTTGACTTGACTTGACTTGACTTGACTTGACTTGACTTGACTTGACTTGACTTGACTTGACTTGACTTGACTTGACTTGACTTGACTTGACTTGACTTGACTTGACTTGACTTGACTTGACTTGACTTGACTTGACTTGACTTGACTTGACTTGACTTGACTTGACTTGACTTGACTTGACTTGACTTGACTTGACTTGACTTGACTTGACTTGACTTGACTTGACTTGACTTGACTTGACTTGACTTGACTTGACTTGACTTGACTTGACTTGACTTGACTTGACTTGACTTGACTTGACTTGACTTGACTTGACTTGACTTGACTTGACTTGACTTGACTTGACTTGACTTGACTTGACTTGACTTGACTTGACTTGACTTGACTTGACTTGACTTGACTTGACTTGACTTGACTTGACTTGACTTGACTTGACTTGACTTGACTTGACTTGACTTGACTTGACTTGACTTGACTTGACTTGACTTGACTTGACTTGACTTGACTTGACTTGACTTGACTTGACTTGACTTGACTTGACTTGACTTGACTTGACTTGACTTGACTTGACTTGACTTGACTTGACTTGACTTGACTTGACTTGACTTGACTTGACTTGACTTGACTTGACTTGACTTGACTTGACTTGACTTGACTTGACTTGACTTGACTTGACTTGACTTGACTTGACTTGACTTGACTTGACTTGACTTGACTTGACTTGACTTGACTTGACTTGACTTGACTTGACTTGACTTGACTTGACTTGACTTGACTTGACTTGACTTGACTTGACTTGACTTGACTTGACTTGACTTGACTTGACTTGACTTGACTTGACTTGACTTGACTTGACTTGACTTGACTTGACTTGACTTGACTTGACTTGACTTGACTTGACTTGACTTGACTTGACTTGACTTGACTTGACTTGACTTGACTTGACTTGACTTGACTTGACTTGACTTGACTTGACTTGACTTGACTTGACTTGACTTGACTTGACTTGACTTGACTTGACTTGACTTGACTTGACTTGACTTGACTTGACTTGACTTGACTTGACTTGACTTGACTTGACTTGACTTGACTTGACTTGACTTGACTTGACTTGACTTGACTTGACTTGACTTGACTTGACTTGACTTGACTTGACTTGACTTGACTTGACTTGACTTGACTTGACTTGACTTGACTTGACTTGACTTGACTTGACTTGACTTGACTTGACTTGACTTGACTTGACTTGACTTGACTTGACTTGACTTGACTTGACTTGACTTGACTTGACTTGACTTGACTTGACTTGACTTGACTTGACTTGACTTGACTTGACTTGACTTGACTTGACTTGACTTGACTTGACTTGACTTGACTTGACTTGACTTGACTTGACTTGACTTGACTTGACTTGACTGACTTGACTTGACTTGACTTGACTTGACTTGACTTGACTTGACTTGACTTGACTTGACTTGACTTGACTTGACTTGACTTGACTTGACTTGACTTGACTTGACTTGACTTGACTTGACTTGACTTGACTTGACTTGACTTGACTTGACTTGACTTGACTTGACTTGACTTGACTTGACTTGACTTGACTTGACTTGACTTGACTTGACTTGACTTGACTTGACTTGACTTGACTTGACTTGACTTGACTTGACTTGACTTGACTTGACTTGACTTGACTTGACTTGACTTGACTTGACTTGACTTGACTTGACTTGACTTGACTTGACTTGACTTGACTTGACTTGACTTGACTTGACTTGACTTGACTTGACTTGACTTGACTTGACTTGACTTGACTTGACTTGACTTGACTTGACTTGACTTGACTTGACTTGACTTGACTTGACTTGACTTGACTTGACTTGACTTGACTTGACTTGACTTGACTTGACTTGACTTGACTTGACTTGACTTGACTTGACTTGACTTGACTTGACTTGACTTGACTTGACTTGACTTGACTTGACTTGACTTGACTTGACTTGACTTGACTTGACTTGACTTGACTTGACTTGACTTGACTTGACTTGACTTGACTTGACTTGACTTGACTTGACTTGACTTGACTTGACTTGACTTGACTTGACTTGACTTGACTTGACTTGACTTGACTTGACTTGACTTGACTTGACTTGACTTGACTTGACTTGACTTGACTTGACTTGACTTGACTTGACTTGACTTGACTTGACTTGACTGACTTGACTTGACTTGACTTGACTTGACTTGACTTGACTTGACTTGACTTGACTTGACTTGACTTGACTTGACTTGACTTGACTTGACTTGACTTGACTTGACTTGACTTGACTTGACTTGACTTGACTTGACTTGACTTGACTTGACTTGACTTGACTTGACTTGACTTGACTTGACTTGACTTGACTTGACTTGACTTGACTTGACTTGACTTGACTTGACTTGACTTGACTTGACTTGACTTGACTTGACTTGACTTGACTTGACTTGACTTGACTTGACTTGACTTGACTTGACTTGACTTGACTTGACTTGACTTGACTTGACTTGACTGACTTGACTTGACTTGACTTGACTTGACTTGACTTGACTTGACTTGACTTGACTTGACTTGACTTGACTTGACTTGACTTGACTTGACTTGACTTGACTTGACTTGACTTGACTTGACTTGACTTGACTTGACTTGACTTGACTTGACTTGACTTGACTTGACTTGACTTGACTTGACTTGACTTGACTTGACTTGACTTGACTTGACTTGACTTGACTTGACTTGACTTGACTTGACTTGACTTGACTTGACTTGACTTGACTTGACTTGACTTGACTTGACTTGACTTGACTTGACTTGACTTGACTTGACTTGACTTGACTTGACTTGACTTGACTTGACTTGACTTGACTTGACTTGACTTGACTTGACTTGACTTGACTTGACTTGACTTGACTTGACTTGACTTGACTTGACTTGACTTGACTTGACTTGACTTGACTTGACTTGACTTGACTTGACTTGACTTGACTTGACTTGACTTGACTTGACTTGACTTGACTTGACTTGACTTGACTTGACTTGACTTGACTTGACTTGACTTGACTTGACTTGACTTGACTTGACTTGACTTGACTTGACTTGACTTGACTTGACTTGACTTGACTTGACTTGACTTGACTTGACTTGACTTGACTTGACTTGACTTGACTTGACTTGACTTGACTTGACTTGACTTGACTTGACTTGACTTGACTTGACTTGACTTGACTTGACTTGACTTGACTTGACTTGACTTGACTTGACTTGACTTGACTTGACTTGACTTGACTTGACTTGACTTGACTTGACTTGACTTGACTTGACTTGACTTGACTTGACTTGACTTGACTTGACTTGACTTGACTTGACTTGACTTGACTTGACTTGACTTGACTTGACTTGACTTGACTTGACTTGACTTGACTTGACTTGACTTGACTTGACTTGACTTGACTTGACTTGACTTGACTTGACTTGACTTGACTTGACTTGACTTGACTTGACTTGACTTGACTTGACTTGACTTGACTTGACTTGACTTGACTTGACTTGACTTGACTTGACTTGACTTGACTTGACTTGACTTGACTTGACTTGACTTGACTTGACTTGACTTGACTTGACTTGACTTGACTTGACTTGACTTGACTTGACTTGACTTGACTTGACTTGACTTGACTTGACTTGACTTGACTTGACTTGACTTGACTTGACTTGACTTGACTTGACTTGACTTGACTTGACTTGACTTGACTTGACTTGACTTGACTTGACTTGACTTGACTTGACTTGACTTGACTTGACTTGACTTGACTTGACTTGACTTGACTTGACTTGACTTGACTTGACTTGACTTGACTTGACTTGACTTGACTTGACTTGACTTGACTTGACTTGACTTGACTTGACTTGACTTGACTTGACTTGACTTGACTTGACTTGACTTGACTTGACTTGACTTGACTTGACTTGACTTGACTTGACTTGACTTGACTTGACTTGACTTGACTTGACTTGACTTGACTTGACTTGACTTGACTTGACTTGACTTGACTTGACTTGACTTGACTTGACTGACTTGACTTGACTTGACTTGACTTGACTTGACTTGACTTGACTTGACTTGACTTGACTTGACTTGACTTGACTTGACTTGACTTGACTTGACTTGACTTGACTTGACTTGACTTGACTTGACTTGACTTGACTTGACTTGACTTGACTTGACTTGACTTGACTTGACTTGACTTGACTTGACTTGACTTGACTTGACTTGACTTGACTTGACTTGACTTGACTTGACTTGACTTGACTTGACTTGACTTGACTTGACTTGACTTGACTTGACTTGACTTGACTTGACTTGACTTGACTTGACTTGACTTGACTTGACTTGACTTGACTTGACTTGACTTGACTTGACTTGACTTGACTTGACTTGACTTGACTTGACTTGACTTGACTTGACTTGACTTGACTTGACTTGACTTGACTTGACTTGACTTGATTGACTTGACTTGACTTGACTTGACTTGACTTGACTTGACTTGACTTGACTTGACTTGACTTGACTTGACTTGACTTGACTTGACTTGACTTGACTTGACTTGACTTGACTTGACTTGACTTGACTTGACTTGACTTGACTTGACTTGACTTGACTTGACTTGACTTGACTTGACTTGACTTGACTTGACTTGACTTGACTTGACTTGACTTGACTTGACTTGACTTGACTTGACTTGACTTGACTTGACTTGACTTGACTTGACTTGACTTGACTTGACTTGACTTGACTTGACTTGACTTGACTTGACTTGACTTGACTTGACTTGACTTGACTTGACTTGACTTGACTTGACTTGACTTGACTTGACTTGACTTGACTTGACTTGACTTGACTTGACTTGACTTGACTTGACTTGACTTGACCTGGACTTGACTTGACTTGACTTGACTTGACTTGACTTGACTTGACTTGACTTGACTTGACTTGACTTGACTTGACTTGACTTGACTTGACTTGACTTGACTTGACTTGACTTGACTTGACTTGACTTGACTTGACTTGACTTGACTTGACTTGACTTGACTTGACTTGACTTGACTTGACTTGACTTGACTTGACTTGACTTGACTTGACTTGACTTGACTTGACTTGACTTGACTTGACTTGACTTGACT